>BGPR01017599.1:493-32261 GCA_013235015.1 Araneus ventricosus | reverse complement strand
TCCACGGTAATCTTTAGTAAAAGGCGAAAGATTAGCACGATTTTGAAGAGAAACCAGAGCATGAAGTGCAGCAAACACGTGTGTTTATATTGTATTAAGCTGTTTTTGAAAACTGGTGCTGACTTGTAATCTGAGATATGGAAGGCGTCTGGCGAGCTTCGAAAACACTGTTTCGATAAATTTCTCTATTAGCTCAGTGATGCTATTATTGGAAGCTCGTAGGTATCCAAAAATCACTTCAAGTGTTCATATGAAACTAGCTCTGCATAGCTCTGTTAGTTAAGATTTTGTTTGTAGTTGGAACAGTTTCATCTGTTAGGTTTCATCTATTTTACGAGCGCTCGAATTATTTAAAGAGGATTTTTCCAATAATCTGTTTGCGGCTAACATGAAATTTCACATTTAAAATAGGAAATATTAAATTATTATTTAATTAGATACGAAACTGTGGAATGCCAAGTCGTATGCTTCTTTAGTGCCACATTTTACTCTGAGAAAAGTGCAAAACTTTTAAAATGAAGGCCTGGAAACGACACAAGCTATGTATTTTTGCACTACAGTATCTCTTCAGCAAGTACTCATAAAAGAGCAAGTAGTTAGCGAAAAGCATTCTTAAATTCAGCAAGTTTGGTCATTGCAGTAATGCTTTATTCATATCAGGGATTCCTAAACTTTATCGACTTCACTTTTTTATGGAACGATTTTTCGCGACCCCAAATATACTTTTTCATAGGATAACAAAAGCATTCGAATGACAAATCGATCGAAGATAAAATCATGTAATGCAAAGTCCTTATCCGAAGAATTCTGATTATTACCAGTGTTATACAGAATCATGCGTGGTCCCTTTTCACGACCCCGTGGTGTAAGAAACCTGGTTTCTTTCGATAAATCTTACTGCACTCTAAAGATTTAAGGAAAGACTGGTAACGTAAATCGGGCTCAGTTTTATACATCATTCTTGAAGATCATATCACGACCAGTTAATATAACCATCTGCACTGAAAGAACGTTTTGAAATTGATACTTCTCGAAGGCGCCTAAAAGTTGCATGCCGTACTGTAATTGAGAAAAAGGAGAATGTGTAACCAACAAACTTATCTTTTATTAAATAGGGACAGCGCGAACGCAGTCCCAGCTACCAAAAATTGTGCACCCCAAGCAACCGCGATTTGCGGATGTGGCGAACGTCAACCCTCCGAAGTGCAATGGATGGCCTCTGCTCGGGGGAGCCTCCTTCTTGATCAAGGCATCCCCAGTGCCAGGTAAGTATGCTTGCCCTCAATTTGCGCCATTTCATAACTACCGTTTTTCATTTTTAAAAGTGGTAGTTTTATTTCGTATCCCATTGAGTGCCAGCCCGAAGTGCGTTTCTACTCACACTGCTTATTGAAAAATTCACGAGTTAAGAAAAAATAGACTATTGCTAGTTCAGCGACTAAGGTTTGGCTTCAAGAGACAACTGGTAGAAACTTAGACAATTCGATTGACAAGACAGAAGACTTGGTAAAACCAAAGTGTACGGTACATCCCTCGCCAAGCTGCCGCCAAATCATGGAAGACTCGCCAAACGTCCGCCATGTTATCACATTCACCATGTTACCGTCCGCCATTGGGTTACCAAATTTAGCGATTTATCGCCAAAAAAAATCAAGTTTGGCGCCGTACCGCAGAAATTTAATTCTGTTGCAAACCACTTGATTGTTGAGCAAAACTGATTACGGAGGGTTGGAGGGCCAAGGACCATTTTGTAATTGGATAGGGATATTTTCCAGCGTTATGGGGTAATAGAAGGTTTCGTGGTTGATGAGTGGCTTACTGTGGTTAATGACGTGTTTTTGACAAAATTTTCTTGATGATTTCTGGATAAAAACTTCTTTGCTCTCAACTTGGAGGTCATTACGAATAACATCCTTCCTCACGTACCATGGCGCATTTGTCATGATACGGAGAATTTTATCTTCACAGGCAAGTGACGCACCACTAGAGAAATAACTGTGTTATGTTTTAGTATATATACTTCGCGGCATTCCGTAGCTGCTGTACTCGCTTCGGCAGTACATATACTAAAATTGGAACGATACAGAGAAGATTAGCATGGCCCCTGCGCAAGGATGACACGCAAAATCGTGAAGCGTTCCACATTTTTTTCTTTGCTTGTTTCGAAATTTGATTTATTTCCCATCTTTTTTTACGTCAAGTGTTGAGCAGGTGTCGTGTTGTTTGTCTGGCTGATTTGTTCAGGGAAGACCTTTAAGCCAAGCATCGAACTCTTAATGAAGTACAAAAATTTTAAAGGCCGTTAACGTTTTCTCAATATTGTAAAATTGTTAAATCCCAAATTGTGACCTCAATTTCCGGAGGATTAAATTTTAAAAAAAACGAACTCTCGGTTTCATTCACAATTGCGCCACATGCAAAACAAGTACTGTTGATCAAATTGATAGGCAGAGGTCTATTTAGATTAAAGTCTCAAACGTGGAGATTCAAGTATGATGAAGAAATTCAAATTTAAAAGACCCGATTTCTAAAGACATAATTTTTTGCGAAATCGCGAGGGGAAGAAATATTTTTCAACTGCCCCAAATTTTCAAACTTGAAGTAAACTTCCGTCACAAATGTAATTATCTCGTTTAGATTATTTTTAATCCTGTGTCAAATCACTCTCCAATCAATCTAGCATAATACGGTATAATATAATGATTTTTAAGAAATAATGTGTCAGATAGCATTATTATTCCATATGGTGTGCATATTAGACTGTGTTGCAGCATTTCCAGAACACAAAAGTGAACGATCGGTTTCAGGTGTACGCTCGCTCAATGGCGGCTTTATCTGAAATTTTAGCATGATAGTGGATGAGAATTGGGATTCTTGCGTTCTGATTTTGTGGATAAACTTATGTTCATTATTACAACGCAATTACGGACACGAATGGTTATAATTCCTTTCCGACAAGGCGGTCGCTAATCTTCCAGATCCCGTGTCGGGATGGGGGCGCTGCGATCGTTTATCGTACTGCGGAGTTAAGCCTGTGCTGACGTTCCGCACTGCAGACGTAAGTAACTTCTTTTTAAATTTAATCCCGCCGAAGCGAGATTCCAAAAATTGGCGTAGGCTCATTAAATTGTCACTTGCGTCTGGGCAAAGGCGAAAGATTAGCAGATTTTGAAGAGAAACCAGAGCATGAAGTGCAGCAAACACGTGTGTTTATATTTGTGGCTGAAAACTGGGCTGACTTGTAATCTGAGAATGGAAGGCGTCTGGCAGCTTCGAAAACACTGTTGATTATTACTTACAGTGATGCTTTATTGGAAGCCTGTAGGTATCCAAAAATCACTTCAAGTGTCTTATATGAAACTAGCTCTGATAGCTCTGTTAGAGATTTTGTTTGTAGTTGAACAGTTCATCTGTTAGGTTTCATCTATTTACGAGCTCTGAATTATTTTAAAGAGGATTTTCCAATAATCTGTTTGCGGCTAACATGAAATTTCACATTTAAAATAGGAAATATTAAATTATTTAATAGATACGAAACTGTGGAATGCCAAGTCGGATGCTTCTTTAGTGCCACATTTTATTGAGAAAAGTGCAAAACTTTTAAAATGAAGGCCTGGAAACGACAAGCTGATTTTTGCACTAGTATCTCTTCAGGTACCTCAAGCAAGTAAGTAAGCGAAAAGCATTTCAAATTCAGAAGTTTGGTCATTCAGTAATGTTTATTCATATCAGGGATTCCTAAACTTTATCGACTTCACTTTTTAACGATTTTCGCGACCCCAAATAATTTTTCATAGGATAACAAAAAGTCTGAATGACAAATCGATCGAAGATAAAATCATGTAATGCAAAGTCCTATCCGAAGAATTCTGATTATTAAGTGTATACAGAATCATGCGTGGTCCCTTTTCACCCGGTGTAAGAAACCTGGTTTCTTTGATAAATCTTATGCACTCAAAGATTTAAGGAAAGACTGGTAAGTAACATGGCCAGTTTTATCATCATTCTTAAGATCATATCACACGCTTAATATAACCATCTGCACTGAAAGAACTTGAAATTGATACTTCTGAGCGCCTAAAAGTTGCATGCCGTACTGTAATTGAGAAAAAGAGAATGTGTAACCAACAAACTTATCTTAAATAGGGAAGCGAAGCAGTCCCAGCTACCAAAATTGTGCACCCCAAGCACCGCGATTTGCGGATGCGAACGTCAACCCTCCGAAGTGCAATGGATGGCCTCTGCTGGGGAGCCTCCTTCTTGATCAGGCATCTGCCCTCTGGCTCTTGCCAGCCATTATCAACTACTCAGTTTTAAAAGTAGTATTTTTCATCCCATTGAGTGCCAGCCGAAGTGCGTTTCTACTCACACTGCTTATTGAAAATTACAGTTGATAAGACATGCTGCTAGACTAAGGTTTGGCTTCAAGAGACAAGGTAGAAACTTAGAACTGATTGACAAGACAGAAGACTTGGTAAAACCAAAGTGGTACATCCTCGCAAGCCGCCAAATCATGGAAGACTCGCCAAAGTCCGCCATGTTTATCACATTCACCATGTACGTCCGCCATTGGGTACAAATTTAGAGATCGCCAAAAAAAACGTTGCGCCGTACCGGAAATAATTTGCTAAACCACTTGATTGTTGAAAACTGATTACGGAGGGTTGGAGGCCAAGACCATTTGTAATTGGATAGGGATATTTTCCAGCGTTATGGGGTAATAGAAGGTCGTGTTATGAGGGTTACTGTGGTTAATGACGTGTTTTGACAAAATTTTCTTGATGATTTCTGGATAAAACTTCTTGCTCCAACTTGGAGGTCATGAATAACATCCTTCCTCACGTACCACGGCGCATTTGTCATGATAGGAGAATTTTATCTTCACAGGCAGAGTACGCACACTAGAGAAATAACTGTGTTATGTTTTAGTATATACTTCGGCATTCCGTAGCTGCTGTACTGTTCGGCAGTACATAACAAAATTGGGCGATACAGAGAAGATTAGCATGGCCCCTGCGCAAGGATGAACGCAAAATCGTGAAGCGTTCACATTTTTTTCTTTGCTTTTTTTGAAATTTGATTTATTTCCCATCTTTTTTTTACGCTATGTGTCAGGTGTCGTGTTGTTTTGTCTCTGATTTGTCTGACCTTTGCCAAGCATCGAACTCTTAATGAAGCAAAAAATTAAAGGCCGTATCGTTCTCAATATTGTAAAATTGTTAAACTCAAATTGTGACCTCAATTTCGAGGAAATTTAAAAAAGAACCTTCGTTTCATTCAATTGCCACATGCAAAACAAGTAATGTTGATCAAATTGATAGGAGAGGTCTTGATATAAAGTCTCAAACGTGGAGATTCAAGTAAGTATGAAGAAATAATTTTGACCCGATTTCTAAAGACATTTTGCGAAATCGCGAGGGAAGAAATTTTTCAACCCCAAATTTTCAAACTTGAAGGAAACTTCCGTCACAAATAACTCGTTTATTTTAACTCTGTGTCAAATCACTCTCCAATCAATCTAGCATAATATATAATATAATGATTTTAAGAAATAATGTCAGATAGTATATTATTCCATATGGTGTGCATATTAGACTGTGTTGCAGCATTTCCAGAACACAAAAGTGAACGATGGTTTAGGTGTACGCGCTCAATGGCGGCTTTATCTGAAATTTTAGCATGATAGTGGAAGAGTTGGGATTCTTGCGTTCTGATTTTGTGGATAAACTATGTTCATTATTACACGCAATGGACACGAATGTTATAATTCCTTTCCGACAAGGGTCGCTAATCTTCCAGATCCCGTGTCGGGATGGGGGCGCTATGCGATACTGCAGTGATAAGCTTGCTGATCGCTACTGCAGACGTGTAATCTTTTTTTTAATTTGACCAGGAGAGATTCCAAAATTGCTGTAGGTCATTAAATTGTTCCTCTTCCACACGGTAATCTTTAGTAAAAGGCGAAAGATTAGCACGATTTTGAATCGAAACCAAAGAACTTATAAGAGAAGAAACGACACTCCCGTAACTTGGCAGTTTGGCAGGAAGAAATTCTGGCGAGTTTTTGTAAGGAAGTAAATATTTAGGGAGGCTCGCTAGGTCGTCTTCGCAAAAGAATGCGCAGGGGATTTATTTTATTTGTTTTGATCCTTCAAACCACGTGCGGTTTTAACTTCGGTTAACTTGCAATGGAATTTTTTTGGCGTCTTTTATTCTTCTAGCTTTCTTCTAAGTCTGAGAAATCAAAATTCATCATGAATTATGACAGATGTATTTCTTGCAACGCCACTTTTGCAAAGTCGCAGGAGTTGAAATATTTTCTCTTCCCAAATGACGAAGAAAGGTATGATAGAATTTTACTCATTTTCAACCTTTGGCTTAATGTATACATAGTTCGTTCTCGTATCAATAAATTTCTTTCCTGCTCACATTATGTTTTATATAACAGCATAAATTCATATTTTCCGAGATAATTTGTATGGTCTTCCGTTCATCTATGTTATGTTTTCAATAACATTATAATCTAATATTTTTTGTAATTTTTTATGAGTTATTATCATTGTTATGTTCATTAGAAAACTATTATTACTTTCCAAATGAATTAGTTATTATTTAACATGCAACAAAAATCTTTGAAGTTAGCGGAAAAACATATTTTTACTTTATGATTAGGCTTGATAAGAAACTAGTAAACTAAACATGTTAAAAATATACCTCTTAATATAACAAAAATAAGCTTTTCAGGCGTAAAGCATGGATCATAGCTTGCAATTTGGAATCGCTGCTCTGTGCGTTATCAAGTGTAATGTACAAGTTCCTAAATTGTTTGAAAAAATGAAGTTTGTCCTCTTCAGCCGCGTCAGCCAAGATGGCTTAGGAAACTATTTTTCTCGGTTGTGCTGTTCATTGCTTGAAATTAATTTATTTAATTATAAAATTTGAGTTTGGTAAAAGAAAGCTGAGTAAAAAATTAATAAATTGCTTTT
Organism: Araneus ventricosus; assembly: GCA_013235015.1. Lineage (NCBI taxonomy): Eukaryota > Metazoa > Arthropoda > Arachnida > Araneae > Araneidae > Araneus > Araneus ventricosus. The sequence goes on along the minus strand of BGPR01017599.1, from coordinate 25,275 downwards.
ATTTTATTGAACTTATTTAATACAACTTTTTCATCATTTCTTTAGGTACTTTTAAAAAATTTCAATGTCAGATTTCAAATTATTTGATTATAAACACAAATTTTGAAGGTTCAATTTATTTTAAAAAACACTCGATACCACACTCGATACACCCATCGTCATCTGCTGATGGGAGAACAGGCACCAATGTGTACCCAGTGCAATTGCATTATGTCAGTCCTCCATATCCTTTCTGAATGCCCCAATTTTATCTCTCTACGGTTACGTTACTTTCAATCCAGTTCCATTTCCTTAACCGATTTGCTTGGAAAGATGTATCCTCATGTTCACCTTTTACCTTTTTTAAAATCAATTGGCTTTTATCCTCTCATTTAAGCACTTTTAGCATTTTTTAATGTTTACCCTATTTTTATATACATTAGTTCCACATTTTTATCTTGCCCTGTTTTTTACATAGTTTGGCGCAAATCTAAACAAATGTTTGGCGCAGCTTGGCCAATTCTGGCCCTTGTGCCATAAAATCCCAATCACTCACTCACTCACTCACTTTAAAATTTAACAATATTTTTAACATTTAAGAAATCTTTTAAGGCTGACTTAAATGAAAAATAAGTAAATTGTGTAAAATAATTTGCTGATGACCATAAAAAATACATAGAAACTTAAAAATTTTTACTAATTCCATGTGTTTAATTGATATTTTCTCATTAGGTGAGGAGAAAGGGGTTAGCAGTGACCATCCTACTCCAGTGTACTTCCTGCAGAGGACACAGATGTTATTAACTGAAGGGATGTTTGCTATGTGTGGAAATGCCAACTGTGAGCAAGATGATGACATCATTCTTGAATCCACCCAAATCATCCTGCAAACAGATGAAGATTGCCTAGAGCTTGTTGTTGATGAATCCGCCACCATCATGGATTGCCCAGAAGCACAGGAAAATTGGAATGATTTTGAGCTCAATAGTGCCACTTATGTGGCTGGCTACATATGAAAAAAATCTCTTCAGAAATCAAACTGTGAACTCTGCAAATCAAGTATATGCCAAGAACGCAACAACTCACTAACTTTTTTTTTGGTCATTTAAAGAGTTTGCTGACTCAAAAACCGGATTACAATATCCTTCGCAACTCTTTGTAAATTCGGTGAAATTTTCAACTATATTTTTTCAAACACAAGTCATCAAAGGGGAATTTTGAAAAGATTAATAGCAAATTTAAGGGAAGTTGAAAATTCTTTTTTGACTTGCAGTGAACATTCAACTGAACTTTGGGAATTGATAATAAATTTATATGCCAGAACAATGCTGTACAGCAAACTAAAAATTATTTCCAAGAAACAAAGTAATTAAAAAAAACCCAAAAATTAAAAAAATTGCAATAAAATCTAAAAATATATATAGCCATCATTTATGTATATTTCATTTTATATTTTCTTTAGTTCAATGTATTTGATATATATTTAAATTGTATTCAAATATAAATGATAAATGGCAATTTCATTTCATTATTCAGATAAACAATTACTGATGAATTGATTTTGAATGTATTAGTAAAATGCTTTAAATTTTGCTACATCCTATTTAATTTTGATTGTGCTTCCATAATTGATCTTTATCAAACTTGTTATGAAGGAATTACCCTCTTCAAGAATTTGAACGGTATGAAAGAATATTAAAACTAGCTGTATGAACTGTATTTTTCTATAAGTGTTATGATGGTTCTATACATTCTATTTAATTTCGATTGTGCCTCCATAATTGATCTTTATCAATCTTGTTATGAAGGAATTGCCCTCTTCAAGAATTTGAACTGTATCAAACATTTTGCAGCATATACATCATTGTTCAATATATTGATTATAAATTGTTATATGGTAACAGTTTACTTGTAGTTTGTAAAATTTTTCTATACGTATGTTATAATGGTCCTATAGAAGTAGTCATTGATTTATTTTAGTCGTAAATTTGGCACACACATCACCGTTGCTTTTTATTCTCTATGACTCAATGAAACGGCAGCTGAGTGTGAGGCTAGACATTAAGTAAGAATACAGCAGAGAACTGAGAGTTCGCTGAGTGCTGAGTCTTCATGTTGTTCGCACATTTTTGATCACCTTTTTTCCACAACTTTTTGTTATTTTAAATATTTAGTTGGATAATCCTTATACTTAACAATCTTTCTGCATCACAATTGTCATGACAATAATGCTTTTTGTAGTATCGAAAGAGATATTTTATCTCACTCCTCTTCGACAGCTTTCCAATATCTACAAAGGGCTGCTTGCTTTGTCTTAATGCAGTTCTACTGATTGATGGCATTGCAGCACTCTCTTTGCTTTTAATTTGCCATTATATGAAAAACCTACCACAATAAAAAATCACTTAGAAAAACTTCTTTAGATTCTTTGAACAATGTTTTAATGTATTTTTTCTCCTCTTGATGATAACAAATTGATCCTTTTTTTTTTCTTGCATTCATTGAAGTAGACCTATATTTCATCTATTGTTAAAATGGTTTTTTTTTTTTCATTTTTCTCCTGATAATTTCTTTTCAAAAAGAATTCTATGGCTTGTTCTGGGTTCAGCGATACAACGTGGAGAAAGACGATGAGCATTTTATTTTTATAATTTAAATCAGTGTTAATAATTTTGTTTACAGTTGACACTGAGCATTGTAATGATTTTTATATATACCTTTGACTTGAAGAATTTTGTTTTAACATTAAATATCTCTCCCTAATAGTATTTGATGACCTGCGTTTTTTGCTTTGATACGTATTTGGAACAATTTTTCCACTTGAAGCCAGACTTGGATAATTTTTTCCTTTCGTATTAAGAATATTACCTATTGTGCCATTATATATAAAAACCATGGCTTTCACAATGTGTTTGAATAACTGATCAAGAAGAATTCTCTGCAGAAAGATTAAAAACATAGCCTTCCATTCATCACTTCTTCATAAGTGCCATTTTTGCATGTAAACATTTTTGGGGGTAGCACATGATAATGTATACTTCCAAAAATGTATTTGATGTGACCTTTTTTTCCTGTATCAAAATGAAATAGTCTAAAAAATTTGCAAACACCCTCTGTAGTTAAGCTGTCAACTTCTGAGCAAAAGGAACAATATTGACAGATTATAGAACTAGGAAGGATAATAATATGAATGTGTTTATGTTTTAGATGTTTTGTTAAGATGGCTCGTTGCAAGACATCTTTTTATAAGTACAAGAAATCCTTTAAAAAGTTATTTATACGTAAAACAATTATTAAAAGTTCAACAATAAATTTCTTCGTTTCGTATTGTAATTTTTTTTTTCAAATTGAATGTTTTTTTATGCTTGGCATTTATTTCTTGTACATGATAATCACTCATATTTTAATTTTTGTATATTGTATAGAAATGCTGCACATTCTGCAGCTATGTAAATATTCCTTACTTGACTTGCACAAAACTCATTCTACAATTCAGTAATGCACTTATTGCCAAATTAGTTGTAATGCAATTGCTATTTTTCAGTTATCCTTTTTAGTGTGAATTGCATGTTTCTTTTTTTTAATGTGTTTTGTTATGATTTTCATTCACTTATGTAAATATTCTATGTTTTCTTCTGATTTCTGTTTTTTGCTTATTCTGAATAAAGTGTCAGTCAGAACTTCATCAAACTGTTTGAAAATTATTTTGTATCAAAAATGAAAAAGTGTTAAAAATGATTAAAAATAAACATTTATAATTACTTCAAAGTTATTTTAACAAACTTTGATTTCCTTTTACTCTAGTTGAAATGCAAAAATTTAGACCCTTAATTAAATATAAAAAAAACTTTTTTTGACTGATTTTACCGATTTAGACCTACAAATATATATTTCTTCTTAACAATCATGTCTTCCTAGGAAAATATTAATATCCGATTTTCTGCATTATTTATAAAAAAAACTTTTAAAATAATTTTCTGAACTTTGTTTCTATTTCTTTCCATATTTTTATCAATCGAGCAACTCTTAAAAAGCCTACTAAATGTGTTCTATGAACGTAGAAAGCGCTAGGAAAACGATCTAGAAGCCTGAATGGAATGGCCATGAGCGCGACATCTGGAAGTTGCTTTTCCTGCCGAGCATATTCCTCGCCAGGCACCAGGTAGCGCTGCGGTCGTTGGTTAACATTACGTCTATGGAAGTGTCCCTTCTTCACGCTGTACATTCTTTGGCCGAATCCACACCACGATCAAAACAAATCAAATCCCCTGCGCATTCTTTTGCTCAACAGGACCTGGCGAGACTTCCTAAATGTTTTCTTCCTTACAAAATCTCGCCCAGAATTGGTTTTTGGCACACTGCCAAGTTTTCGGAGTGTCCCTTCTTCTCTTATCAGTTCTTTGACTCATCTCCCTGAACATGGAGTCTTCCGCTCTGAGGCAGAACAGGGTTACCGTATTTGGCGGTATAGGATTGCCAAATCTTGGCGTTCCTTACACAATGCTTCATTCCAATACAGTTTTGATTGCGTTTGGCAGGGAATTTCCTTCAGAAGATTTTGCAATGCTTCTTAGAATTTTGAGCAGCATTTCATGTTTTTTGCATGTGTATCGAAACCATTATATTTAAATTGTCAAAACCACTCTTTGCACATTGTTTGCGAATGTGAATTTCTTAAAGTAGACGGTGCGCTTCTGCTGCACTTTTCGTTGTAGTAAAATGATGAAGAAAAACATCGTATTTTCCATTTACAAGAGGCATAATATTTAATATATTCTATGAGGTAAAAATTATGTTATTAAAAATATTCTCATGTTGAAATTATGAAAGTCTTTTAGCGAATCTTCCAATTATAAGAGTTTTTACATTTGGGATCACTCAAGCAGAATTCCGACAACATTCGTTACAAAAGAGCGACGTCACATTTTTAAACCCAATATATAAGGTTTGAAATGTGCCTACGTCATAAAATTCGCTCGATTAAATATTTATATTAGCAAAATAATTAAAAAACCATACAGAAGTAAAACGTAAATCTTTATTGAAAAAATTCTTAAAATTGCTGCAAAGATCAATTTAGAGATCATCGGTAGCCATAGTCAAACTTTCTACTTCGCAACCAGAGAAGTCCTTTTGTAAAATAGACAAACATCCATACAGACACCAGGGCGATCGACACATAGTTGATCCAATGGACGAAACTGTAGAAGGTCTCGTTGCAGTACTTGGGAGATCCAGGAATGAAAGTGGGAGTCTCAGAGAAGAAATAAAACAGCTCTGAAAAATAGTTTTTAAAACTTTTGAATGATTTCGTTACCGAAATGCAAGGCAATTTTTAAGACTTTCTTCTAAAGTAAAGTTATATTCCAGTAAATAACATGGGCTGTGTATATCCCAACACTTACATGATACGAAATAAAGAATTCCATTTATTCCCTTTGCACTTCGAAAAATAATAAAATGCATAATTATACACGTGCAAGTATAAGGATTGATTTGGCGCTGTAGAAAGGTGAAAAATATTGTTATTTGTTTCAATTCCAAAAGATTAATCTGCGTGTTTTTGTTATATGGTTTTTACAATAAGCGCTATCCAATAAGAATGTGTTAAAGATGCATCAATCAGAATGTCGCGACTGACTCGACACAAGATTAAAAAAGGTTAACGACATAAAAGTAGCTTTATCCCTGGAATGGAAACATGAAGTCATGTTCACTCCCTACTCCAATCAAACTGAAATCCTGCCTCTAAAATGGAGAAGTGAAAAAACCCATACTCAGGTTTTGTTATCTCTGCGGACCTAGCGCCATCTTTGTAGAATTGTTGTCTCCAGCTCAACGGAAAGTTTTTTAAAATTCCCTTGAGTCAAACTGAATACATCTACGAATCAAATTGGATAGTTGAAAGAAGGTTAACCTTCCAGTGGGCGCGCCTGCACAAATTTTACGACATATCGTGCATCTTATTACAAATATATATCGTGTTGTTTTACAAAAATAAATGCAACTTTTGTTTATGTTATCTGTATTTATTAACTTAATAGTAAACAAAGATTTTATAAATAAAAATTGCACTTAAATTTATAAAAGAACGATATAAATATGTAATACAATGCAACTATCTCTTGAAAACACGCGCCCGCTGGAAGGTTAACAGCAGAATTCTTTTAAAAAACAATTCATAGAAACATGGAGAAAGTTAGGCGGAATATCACATTTGTCACCCGACACATTTTGAAATGTTGTTCCTCAGAGTTGATCTCCTTTCGCAAGTCGCATATGTTGCAATATTTAGCATTTAGAAAATTATACAAAATTTTCATAAAGTAGTATTTTAATAAATAATAATTGATTTTGTGAGAATCAAACCTACTCCATGTTTGCACTGAAGAGTCAAAGCAGTGTCGTTTCTATTCCAGAATTACTATTCAGCAAGTCTAACATTGCACATCGAAATGGTACTTTTTTATACATTCAGGAGGACAACAGGTTTTTTAATTCTTGTTAATTCGTTTAAATTCTTGTTTTAAAGAATTTAAAAGAATTAACAAGAATATTTGTGAAGATCTTTTACTGACTTCAATATTAATTATCAGTTTTAATGCAGTCTGTATCCCGCATCTGCTACGACTTGCTGAGAAGAATGCCGGCGACAGCCGATATTCTCATGATGAGTCCGCTGATATGAGCACTGATTGTAGTCGGGCGTATAGACTTAAAGCAATGTTAAGATCTAAAGTGAAAACTCTAAGCTATGCTTTTAACCCTACTACTACTGCTGTAAGATAGCCACCGCTTATCATGAGAATAGGCACTGTACCTTCTGTAAAATGTATCTTGTTATTTTCGGCTCGAAGTGGTAAGTCCTCTCTTCAGTGTCTGAGGGAAGCAAGCTAATCAAACCCTTCTTACATTGACTGATATTCCAAAGATTAAACTTAACGAGCTCTAATCTATATTCTTGTGGTCCTTCTCTAGAACTGCTTTGGGGGATTTTGTTGGATTTGGAGGTCTTATGCCTCTGAGATATGTCTGTTATAGGAAAGAAAGTGACTAGAGAATAAAAGACCTATCATAACTTGAGAATGTAGAAACAAAACCTGACCGCACACATGGTTGCATAAATTTTTACTCTAGTTCCTGTTCCAGCCGCGACATTCTTGCTGAAGAAATTACTGTAATGAAAAGATCAAAGCATGCTAAATGCGGTTCTCCAGCGACTTTTGCTTTGTTCAATAAATTTCTTCTTTCGGCTAAATCCCGAAGAAAGACTCAAACGGAATGCGGATTAGTAGCTTCCGATTTGCCAGCAAGAACCAGACATCCTTTTTGTTGAGAATGGATCTACTCATTAAATGTTGCGCCTAAAATGAGGGGCACTATCTCGCTTTATATACTTCTTACATCGGAGCCAGATTTATCTAGCCTTTTGATAAAGTAACATTATATATTTTCCTTTTGGATCATAAAAATTTAACTTATACTTTAAAGCCCAATGGATATTTGAAGTTTTCCTTTAAATTTCTTTCCTTTAAAAGTCGCAAATATCGGAATATGATTTCAATAAAATCAAATATTTCTGCTGAAAGTATTCTTAAAAAAAGAAATCAATTAAGAAGAAAACTAATAAAAACTTTACTTACGTATGATCAAGATGTCCAAAAACGTAAATTCGATTAATTTTAATACAATCCATGGCCACATTGAACTGATTTCATTTTCAGAGAATTTTTTGTAGATGACGAACGACAGTCTCATGAGAAGTGCTACTGTGCCTACAGCTCCAAGTGCCATCATCACATAGGGCATAAGATGACTCATCGGGCACTGTGTCATGTACAGGCCACCTAGTAATATATTTGGTAACTTATTACAAAACAGTTCCAAACTAATAACACAGATGTAAATAGCTTCAACGCTTTGCTTCACTACATGTGAAAATAGCTTTGTAATAAAATCAACTCATGCTCAAAGTGCCGATCCCATTTAAATTTGGAATTTATTAAGCATCTTGCCTGAGAAAAAATAGAGTCCTTTAGAACATAACGGAAGACAACATGCAGTTAGATGACATGTCAAGAGATTGTGAATTTATGTGAATTTGCTCTATTCTTCTCTGATTTGAAAATACTTTAAACTTCTTAGTCTTACGTTGGAATAGGTCACAAACCTAACATGTAGACAATAATCCTTTTTCCAGGATATTTTCTTTTTTATCTATTATATTATTGTCTTACAATTCCTGATTTAAATATCTCTCTTACGAAAAGTTTCTGTAAATTACGTCCATTGCTAATTACACTTCGGTTAATATAAAGTAGTGGAAATTAGGTAATAAGGCAAGAAAAATTAGCCAGCAAGAAAGTGGGTTACGGATATGATCTTAAAATAGATAACTCTCAATAGAAACAAAGTATCAATATTATTGAAGATCATTAAAGTACACTAATGAGTGTTACTTTCTTGTGCTATCTTGCATGCCTGTGACAAATGGAACTGATTGATTGATACATTAGCAGCCAGATTGTTCATCTCATTGTAATACACATTGCTTCTTGAAATCGAAATAAAAAGAAGTTCAATAGCGTTTGGTACAATTATTTTTAGAATTTAAGCCAAAATTAGTAAATAGTTATATTCATATTTAACATTTTCTATAAAAGCTTTGATATTCTGTTAATATTTAATTTTATATGCAGTAAACATATTTCATTTTATTGAATAAGAGAGAGTATTCAAAAGTTTCGGAACTAGCTCTGTTTTCAAGAACCTACTTTGTTTATCTGCGTGGACATGCTGCCAATTTCAAAGTAGTTTCCTTGCAACGTAGTACAGTGTTCTTGCCACTTCTGGAATGTGTTCTGCAAGTCTACTTCTCAAACGATGTCCAGAATCTTCTGAGATTCGCGTTGGATATCTCGTCAATTTCCAGAGAAGTTCTTCCGCTCTTGAACCGCGCATGCCCGACACCTTTCCCTACACTTGCTGTATCATGTGCAACGTCTCTATAGCAGATTTGCCGAGCATCACACGGAATTTCATATTCGCCCTTTGTATTAGTTACTACGAATTTCAGTGATAACAGGTGGTCACAAAAGCACAAGCTACAGATGAATACAATACGATGTATATGACATACGAATATCAATGCTCCTTGGACAGCGTGTCCATCTTCGTGCTTTTATCTTTTGACGAGTTACGGAACTAGTCTCGAAACCTTTTAATACCACCTCGTAGACATAAAATTTGAAATTATTCTTTCAAAATAGCCTTGAATGAGATAGCACAAACTTCAAACTGTATGTGTTACACAACATTATGTACAATGAAACTTTTATTAATATTCCCTGAATCTAAAAGCTAACTTTTTGTTATTATCTAGGATCCTCACCGGAAGGTACCTCTAATACGAGGATGAGATGATGCCATAAGAAGGAATCTAGATCTCGGATCCCTTTGGCGGCAGGTTAATGGTGTTCGGATAACAGCCTCATTGCTGATGATGGTACATACTTCCTTGTGAGGGCTCCATGCATGAGCTTCTAAGAATAGGGTCTGTTTTTCGATGTTCTGAGCGTCCGTGTTATTATCTGCGCCGACCTCATTATTCATATTTGCAATGAGGCGGGGTGGTATGATACTTTGCGATTCTACTTGTAAGTATTATGTCGATACGATTCAGAAACTTATAGTTAGTAAACTGAAGGTTACCCAACAGCAGCAATTAACCCTCTAAAAGTTTCACACTTATTTTTCCGTTTCTGTGTTTGAGTTAAAGAGCAGATAATTCATAGTCACGTGCATAATTTCATAAACTACTATGCATAAAATAATTTTAAGATTTCAGAGACTTGATTGAACGCAATAAAGAACCAATTATTCAATTTAAAAGCAAATTTTTAAGACTTAAAAGCTAGTAGATCAAACCAGCTAACCACACAGAGGGTTAAATAATTTATAACGTCATGAGGAATTGAAACCCTGCGATCCCCAAAGCCGAGATTTTACCACTAAGCCACCGCGCCTCCATAACTTAAAGAGATAAACAAAATTTATAAGGATTTGCTCCAAACGTCAACTTATTGACTATTACTAACAATACGTTTAGTTTACATTAAATCGCACTAAATCTGTGCAATTGCGAAAATTGTGGAAAGATGTAGCGAAAGCATATTTAAACAGAAAAATTGTCACAAAATTAAAAACTTTCCGTTGGAAATTACCAAAATATTTGAAATTGGATAACGAAACAAAAATGAAAGTCTTTTCACAGCGATGTAATTTCAGTTTCTCTTTGAAAGATTCATTTCAAAAAATTTACTCCTCCAGCATTTGCATGTATTTATCAGTTAGTCAACCATTGACAGCATTTTGTCATACGACATGACGTGAACAAAGAACGTTCATCAAATTGTTAAAGAACCATTCATCAAAGTCCTATCTTTTCAAATTTATTCAAAAATATTATCAGAAAAAAACTATCTAATTAATCCGAATTGCATGCTTCAGTTCAAGACTTTTGTAAACAACATACAGATCCAGTCAACTGCAATAACACCGTATGCTATAGCTGGGCATCTTCATCTACAATCTCGGTTTTATATCTATTGATGTCAAATTTCCATACCTACCATTACTTTATTTAACATGTGGAGTTTGAATCATAATAATGAAAACTTTGCTCATACTGATACTCATTATTATGAAGATCTTAGCATTCGTATATTTCTTTTGAGCACCAATCTCTAGGTATCTTCCAAAAGTTCTAATAAGTTTAAACACAGAGGATAGATTACCGTTTAAAGGAGATGTTTAAGAGCCGAATTGTTCCTTAAACTTTCACAGATCTCCCATATATGTTTTTATGGGAATGGAATTCATTCTGGGACCCTAAAATCAATAAGTAAATGAACATGAAATCTCTTCATGCTTTAATTTATATGTTATAAAAATAATACATATTTCTGTATTTTCGATAACCATGGTTCTCGTTAATGTAGGTCGATGAAGAATCAGTCTAGTATCATTGCTTTTCTGTTTTGTGTTTGATGAGGTATTCGCGATCCAAACATGTGTTTCTCGTCAGGAAAAACAGTTTTTCGAGAAAGTGTGCGTTGTACAATTTCCTCGCTTACCAAAATGTTTATAAACCAATTACCACGAAGCATTTTAAAATAATATAAACTCACCCATTACTCCAATAGAAATTGGCCAGCCCAGCAGCAAAGTATGGATAGGAACCTGAAAAACTACAAGTAGACATATCAGAGTTTATTAATTCAATAAATTTTGATAATTCTTTCGCTAGTGGTATAAAATATAAAGAATTTTCCTATTTCAGAAGTATTGCAGTAGAAGGAAAGTTTTTTTTTACAATAATAAAATATACCGAAATACCTGACATGAAGTCTTTTAAATTGAACTAAGGGGCTTTGCCCCATGCTCGCTTTCGATCGCCAACCCCCGAAACTGCCACCTCACTCGCTCATTGAATACTAAAGTACTTTAGTCTAGGTATGATTATTAGTATCACAGAAAGAATTATTACTCTGACTTAAAAATGTACCAACAATATACAACATAAACAACCCGGAAAACCTTTGATTTGCATGCATTTAAAGGGGGAATCTCTGTTGGGGTTATGCTAATTTCATGTTGCAAAAGTGTGCAGTTTTATCATTAACCATAAGCAGCATGAAGTAAATTCACTTACAGTAAAAATATATCTGGGATAAAATAGTCTGCACAAACACGGTGCCAAAAAATCTAATATCTATATTTGCACGTTGTAAACAGTATGCAACCTTAATCATTCTCCGAGAACAGCATGAAAGAGAACCCTTCTGAAGTAAAATTGGTTCTGTGGTCCTTATTTGTAATTTTTATATTTACACATAGCAAATAGTGGACACCATTAGTATCATTAAAGGGTACCATCTCGAAAATTCACAAATCTTCCCGATATACACAATTGTAAATTTCAGAAATTTCAATTCATTTCGCCAATAAAGTGCTTGACAAAAATTGCATATTTCCGTCATCATACCGCAATCGTGCTCGGAAACGTTCGTTTCGACTCGGGAATTCACCCTATTAGCCATTTGTCGCTGTCTTCTTGCTCTGGCTCCCCTAAGCCTGTCGGCGGTATTTCTGGCCCATCTTCGCTGAAATTTTTCATCCAGTGATTCCCTTGCACGCTGCTCTCTTCTACGCAAATTGGATTCAACAGTTCGCAAAAAAAACTCATTTAAATCAATAAATTTAAAAAAAGTAACGAATTTTCCTATAATGCGTAAGCGATTACCTCAACTGGTTATTTAAGTGTTCGGCATCAGGGTTGAGAATGGTAAACAAACTGATCGTTGCCAACGGGGGGAAAGAAATAAAGGTCCTTTTTGCGCCAAGCATAAGCGTTCTATATAATATAGATGCTTAGTTTTCTTCATATATATGCTTTAAATAATATATTCTAATAGAGACATTTCAACCTTTTGCACCTTTAAAACTATATAAAGGTTAAAAAAATCGGTAAAATAGTAAAAATTATATAAAATCTAGAAAAAATTATATTTCTGAATTTATAGTTTTAAAAAATTTACTTTCTAGAATTTAGTAAAAGTGCGGAATGCACTGGAATAGATGTAGAACATGTTGCGTAAGATAATTTTCTTTCTTCGCTGTGAATTTCTATAGAGATAGAGTTGTTGTGTATCGATTGCTAATATGTAGAATTGCAATAAATAATTTTCACGCTTGCCTTTAAAAAAATCCCACAAAATTATACATTTGTTTTCGGAGACGAATTAACTGGAATGCTTCACTTAATTTCATTTTCGATTCTAAACGTCATAAAAATTATTTTTCTCTAATACAATGAAACTTCGCTACAGGGTCATCTTCCGTCCCAAGAAAAATTGGCCGCTTTAAAGGGGTTTCAAGTTTGAAAGTTGTAGCGGTTACAATTCACTGCCCTCTCCTTTTTATGGTAGGTGGCGCTACTAGAGCCATCCGGGTTTTTCCCATGATGCCTCTCTCTCTCTCTTCTTCTTCTGTATACTTGTCTTGCGTTGTTCTCTGTCTTGCGTCTTGTACCTTTTAATGTACTGTGTCGTGGAACTTAGCCATCAAATAAAAATGGTTCATGAATTTGAATTAATTCTTCAACAGCGAAAACTTTTTTTTAAATTTCAAAGCGGAAGATTCAAATGAAATTTTCGCAACCAATAACGAATATTTATGAAATTTTTTCAACATCTGCTATGAACACAAGACCACATTTTCCCACCAGGCGTGAAAAAAAATTTAGAAATATTCATTATTGGTTGCGAAAAATTCATTTGAATCCTCCTCTTTGAAATTTCAAAAAATCGGGATAGGTAGTGTCGCTAGTTAAGCGACAATTTGCCGACTGTCGCAACCTATGTCAGCAAGTTCTTTATCAGAGTCGTAAACAGCACCCGAGAGGCAAAATGAACTCTTGAACGCCCAATCCCGGTAGAGGCCGAAGTTCACTGTTCTCTTCACATTGGGAAAAGAATGATTATTTCCGATATGATTTTCGGTGTTGTTTCAGAGTATATGAACTTTCTCTCCTTTTTTTCCCCTCCCTTTACACTTAATAAAAGGAGACACGAAAGGAATATGCTTCATTGAAATAGAATGGGGGATTAACCCTGCCAATCAGAGGGGTTTGAGCGGCCGTTCCGAGGTCTTTTTTTAACATATCTATGGGACACAAATTCCATGCCAAACAGAAGTGGCATTTGAGAGGGGTGGTGGCCCCTTAGAGAGGTTTTTATCTGAATTATATCCAAGACTTTAATATATTAAAAAATGATAATGAGTACTATTAGAAACTGGACCCATTTCAACACAGCGCCATATTCTAACATTTGGTAAATCAAATAACTTTAAAATTTGAAAAAATATGTACTTACTGAAAATGGAACAGCACTCGCAAAGGAAGAGGCAAAGTAATCTGCAATCCCAATGTACAGAATTGTTTATACGAGCAAAGGGTGCGTAGAACCTGAGGACCTCTGCCACTTCCTGGCTCCTGCGCAGTCGTTCGCGCATTCTCCGTCGTCTTTCTCTCTTTTTTCGCGCATCTTCCTCGATTCCATCAAGGATCTGTTGCCAACCATCTTTAACTACTTTCGTAACATGTATAGTAAAGGCTTCTTTGATAGCATCTTCAACGACTTCCGGTACCTTCAGATTTCGGGGGTAGATGTAGTCGACCATAGATTCAGCCAAACCTTGAACGATTACTTCCGGTTCTGGAAGGACATCTCTTTCAGCTTTGATCCGCCGCCATGCTGTGGATATGGCATGTAGGGCTCTTGGGCCTAAGAATTCAAACTTTGCACGTTCAGGTTCACGTGACCTCCTCGGAGGGAACTGTAGCCAAGCTGAAAACAAAGTTCTCACAATGTTATCGATGTCCGCCTGGGCTTCATAGATAGCTTCATCAGCACACCCAGAGGTACCACCTGCTGTTGAATTACCTATTGCATCACTTATTGCTGCTGTTGAATCACCTATTGCATCACTTATTGCTGCTGTTGAATCACATATTGCACCATCTACTTCTGTTGAACCACCTACTGCACCACCTATTGCTGAAATTAAGAAGTTGGAATACATAAAATTGTTGACCATATGAAAATTTTCTCTATTAATAATGAAAGCGAAGGTATGTCTTGGTTCTCTAGAGGATACACAGACTTAGAACTACAAATGTTGGCCCTTATATATTTTGAAGGATGGAAATGTGCACCCCCAGAGCAATTTTTTTGAAATGTATTTAGAATTTCATTTAATTAAAAATTGAGCGAAATTCTGGCCTTTTTTGTAAATAACTTCCAGAAATGTTAACATACAAAAATGATTTTCCCACTATCTATTTCTACCATCTTCAACAAATTATGTTTAATCATATCAATTTACAAGTTCTGCAGATTTTTCTAATTTTAAAAATTTTCAAAATAATTATTATTATGCATAATTTAAACAATAATACTTTGTTACACTGAAATTCGAAATTTTGTTTGATTGAATGCTGGCATTGTCTGGCAATTCAATTTTTCTACGGATAGAAATTTTCCCTTTATTTAAAGAAAAGACTAAGAATAAAAAGTTACTGAGTGACTTGCATATTTAGCAAAGAGGGTAGCAATTTGAAACCATATGTTCTAAGCGACTTGTATGTCTAGTCGATATAAACCGATCGAAAGTAAGTTTTCAGAATATTAATTCGTACGCTGGCATTATCAGGTGAACTTAGTTAAGTGGGGAAAAGTTTTGAGCTCATTGCCTAGTCAAGTAGAGATAGAGGAAGGAAGTAAATTATTCCAAAAATCAAGCTCCTAAAACTAAGACACCTTCTGTATTTTCTAGGAGACAGTTTCCGTGTCGACTGGCCACTGCGATTAACATCAACAAATCGCAGGGACAAATTTTCAGCGGTTTTGGAATTCTCCTTAAGCGTCCTGTGTTTGTTCATGAATATTATATGTAGCACTTTCTAAAGTCACTAAGAAATAGAACATAAGAGTCCAGATATACCCCGAATGATCTCAGGGATTACTCTATTCTGATCTGTGTTGTACATTCCGGCAGATGTTGATATATCTAAAATGCAGTTTATCCTGAGGTCTTTAACATTTAAATAAATTAGTTATTAATACAGGGTGTTTCAAAAATATCTGGAAAAATGAAAGGGTAGGTCAGGCATAAAGAAAAATTATTTTCACTATAGAACATGGGGTCATAGAAATTTACAATAATGCAACAACCCAGTTGCATGAATAACAACACTGCAAGTCTTATGCGGCCTGATGCATACGATAATGGCAAGTAGGACTCAGTATCAACAACAAAACTTTAGAATACTTAAAGTAAGTATTCAAAGGACTTGCCGTCCGAGACGACACGCGATTCGCATGTTGTTATTCGTGAAACCGGATTGTTGCGATATTGTAAATTTGTATCCCATTCAATCTGTGTTGTACATTTCACCTGGTGTATCCCTTTCTTTCATTTGATTCACTAGCAAAATTCTCCGCGAAACGAATCTTTTGCATTTCCAACCCTCTGTTCTATTGCGAAAATTTCTTGTTCCTGTGTACTTGATCTACCTTTTCATTTTTGCCATATATTTTTGAAACACCCTGTACATTTGCAAACGTGTTTTCTGTTATTTTGTTTTTGGATAGGGAGTATCGGATCAGTCCTGTTTAAATAGATAGACTACGTTTCATGGCAAATAAGTATTGCAAGATGCTGTTGATTAATCTTTATTTATTAGAAAAAATTAATATTTTCTGCCTAATCGTCCTTATTTCTTTCATATTAAAAAATAGTTCAAAAAAGTTCTTCAATGGCTATACAACGAAGGCGATTCCAGATTTTCGGAAGGGAGATTCGGATTCGAGATCCGATCTCGCCCCAGATGCATCTTGCCGTGGTGCACTTGATACCTGTCATCATTTGTCAGGCATCTTCATGTTGGTGTGGAATGGAAGCTTGCATAATGAGATCGCGGCTTAATTGTTTTTTCGTTCAATGACAGTGCTTGAAAATGAATAACGTATTTTGATACAGTTTTATTTAAATTGACTTGTTTTATGTTTGTAAAGATGGAATTTTGTGATTGATTTATCACTCGCTACCTGATGTACTAGGGATTCTCGGTATCAATACACTATTTTAATATTTCCACTGCTATTTATATTTTAATTACCCGATTATGTTATTTAAAATTTGACTGGTCGAAGAGCGGTACCACCAGTTAATACTCTTAAGTAAAAAAACTGTTTTAATTATAAAAATTGGTTCATAGTTTTGTCGATCTACCTCAAACGGCTTGTTTATGAGGTGACATGAAAAGGCTGTCAGATGTGTGTGTGCGTGTGCGTGTGTGTGTGTGTGTGTTGTGTGTTTTGGGGGGTGTGGTTTTGTGTTGTGTGTGTGTGTGTGTGTGTGTGTGTGTGTGTGCGTGCGTGTTTCTTTACTAAAGACATCATACAGTTTACTGAAAGAAAGTCAGCTTAAAACTAAAAGCATATTAATAGAAGCGAAAATGAAAATCCTGCATTGGAATTATTTTCCAAAGAAAGCTTCTTTTTATCCTTACATAAATATTGGCACCAGAATATAAGATAAAGATTTCACACAACAAGAAAATTTGATTGAATTCCAGTCCACAATAAAAACCATCGACACAAATCATATTTAAAGTTTATTTTGGAAAATTTATTAAAATTAAAGAACTAAAAAGTTGTACTCAAGAGAAGATGTTTTTTTATTAATTTTAAAGTGTTGTAAAAATAGATTTTGCGATAATATGCTCAGAAGTTATTCAGATAAACTTTTAAATTTTAACTTTAAAAAAACATCTAATGAAACTTTTTAAAAACCATTTCTTACTGTTCACCTACTACCCACGAAGTAACCGAGTGCTACATTTTGTAGTTCCAGCTATAACAGTTTAGACCTTTTTAAATTATTTTATTCATTACAGATCAGGTAATTTACAGATAGTATGGCAGCTCAAAAACACTAAATTAGTAAATGGGTTAAAAAAAATTGATCTGAATATAAACTTTAAAATGTTGCGAAGTAGTCATAATTTCCTCTATCAGTATGTGAAGGAGTCATTCTTCTGACCATTCATTGTTCGTCCAAAGTTAATAGAACCGGGTTTTTTCAGAAACAATTAAGTAAAAACTTCAAGTATATTTGTTTTTAAGTTGTGCCGAAAATTGTACCGTTCTCTTAATCAAGATGGCAAAATTAGGAAATGTGTGTTTTTATGCAACTTTAAATATATATATTTCTTTGGCTTTTCAATCAAAGTCTTCTGAAATTATGTTTAATGCTTCATAAGAAAACTTCGTGGATGAGCATAAGCCAGACCTTCTCTTACTACAAGAAACAAAAATTATGCAAAATTTCAACCCTTTTCTTTCTGATTATACCTTTTGTAGACAAGATGGCCCACAAAATCCCCTTTCCGGTGGAAATGGTATTTTTGTCAATAATAATCTAAATCGTACTGAAACTTTCATTCCAAATTTAAATTACATCCAAAATACCATTGTAAAAATTACTATGCCAAATCAACCCCCAATTATAATTGCTTCAATTTATGTTCCCTGTAAACCCCATGTAAACTATTTAAATGATGTTCAAAAAATTCTTAACTCAAATAATAGCGTAATTCTCTGTGGTGACTTCTTCCCATCACACAACCTGGAACTGCCAGAAAAACCCTTCTTGATTATGTCCATAATAATAACCTAGAAATTATTGCTCCCCCAACCCCAACTAGTTTTGGACCTAATTCTGCCACAACTATTGATCTAACCGATGCTAAACATTTCTCCTATAAATTTAAAATTGAATCCATCTCTGATCTCTCCTCTGATAACAATCCTGTTAAAATCAAATTTGATCTTAATATTATACCTATTATTTTAAACAGATGTAAGGGCACTCCTAACAACTGTGCCAAATTTGAAAACTATAACATTTTTTTCTAATCAGCGATTTTTAGTTTTCGTTGGCTGGATATATGCTTACACAATACGGAGCGTTTTGTGCTCAGCTTCGGAGTTTAGTGAAGAGAAACGAGCGTGCATTTTATTCCTCTTTCCTAAATCCAAAATTTAACACAGATCTGCAATTTTGGTTTCACGAATACAAACCCAAATTTCATTTATTTATCTTGAGTTTTTGAGTTATTGTATTCGCATACGAGAGAACAGTGAGACCAACAGATGATAAATTGACGGATTTAGTCCAAAATTTAATACATTTCTGCAATTTCGGTGATAAAACATGTGACATTTCATTTTTCTATCTTATTGCGTTTTCGAGTACTGTTCACTTGCACATGAACTGACTGACAGACCTTCCTTTGACGTATTTCGTGTAAAATTAGATTTTTATCGGAAATTTCATGGAATTAATACCATTTGAAATTTCATACACTCAGGACTTTGCTTTTTTTTTAAAAAAAGTGTTCACAGAGATACATTATTCCAAAAATGTATTTTTTCGAAATAGAGATATTCATAAAAATCTCGAAGTTCTTTTTATTATCCATACTCTCTCTTTGTCAACTTCGTAATCGATAAAGTAAAAATACAACTTCCATGTCATTAACGGTTTTCTGGCCTTTCTGCATAAAGCTGATCATACCAGTCAATTACGATGTATTATCGAGTCGTATCGCATTTATGTGACTCTATAGCAGAGGTTATTGTTAAGCGTACCCTTGAGGGTACGCTGCGAGCCATTTGGGGGCACGTGAAAGTAATTTTGATTGTGGGTAAAAAGTCAAAACATAAGGAATTTGATTTTCTTAATTTACAGAAATTTTATTTTCACAAATTCGTGTGAAAAGTGAAAGCCCGAAAGCCTACTGGGTAGCAGTTAGTGTTCCATAAACATCGATAGACTATCGAAGCCAAGTCGATAGTGTCGGATTTTCGGAACTATAAACTGAAACAATCGATAATTTCAAAGCTATCGATACTATTGATAATTTTCTCCCGGGCAATATTATCGATAGGCGCATTTTCAGTCGATAGTTTTAAAACTATCGGCTGGAAGTATCGATAGTTTCAAAACTGTCCACTGAAACTATGAATATGATCGATAGTTTCTAAACTTCCGACTAGAAGAACACCTATCAATAGTATCCGCCGGGGAGAAAACTATCGATAGTTGAACTATATGTCTAAGGAACACTAGAGCAGTGAAAGAAAAGTTCCAAGAACACAGTGTTAACACGTTAATCGCCACGACTCGCCTCTGAAATTCGAAGCATCTATTTAATTATACGACTCCTTCTCTGCTATCTCTTGACTTCAGTAGATGAGGGATCATCTGAGTAGATAGTAGGTATAAATTGTATTTTATTCACATGGCGATTAATGTGTTGAAGCAATAAAATATTTAATTTCATTCACCAACACAGAACTTGCTGAAAAAGCATGCTCGTCTCATGCGTGTTTTAAAATAACGAATATCTCAGTAGGCTTAATGCAGCTCCAGACATACCGTCTTCACTTAAACCTAATTTTTTATAAAAGTCAGCTCCATGAAACAAGCTCAAAGATTGCATTGAAATTCGCCTTCTATCTGAATAGCCGATTATCTCGATGAGTAATTGTTAGCTTTCAACATCAGTTAATGTGAAATTTGTCGTTTAACTCTTTGAAGCATGGTGGCCGCTCTGAATGATGCATCTTTTACGCATTCTCGCTGAATAGCGCTTATTATAAAAACCATATAATAGCATAAACACACAGATAAATTTTTAGAAATTGAAACAGATTAATAACAATATTTTTCAGCTTCCTAAAGCGCTAACTCAATCCTTACACTCACACGTGTATAATTATATATCTTTCGTGCCCCAAAGAGTTAACACGCAACACCACCTATCTCAATTTTTTGAAAGTCAAGAGAGGAAGAAAAAACTCAATTTTTCGCAAAAAATGAGGGATGTTTCTGAATTTTTTTTTCACATCTAATAGGAACATGTCATCTGATGATTATATCAGATGTTAAAAAAATTCAGAAACACTCGTAATTGGTTGTGAAAAATTCAGTTTTCTTTTCCTCTTTGAAATTTCAAAAAATTAAGATTGGTGGTGCTGCTTGTTAAACGACGAATTATTTCAATGCTGTTCTCATTCGTTAGGACGTGGAACTAATACTATTATAAAAATGGAATAAAAATGAAAAATAATCCTACGAATGATACGAGGTTAATTCGAGTCGTTTGAGTCTTAAGCGAAAGTAAGCTCTTAGCATTATTGATAAGTACTTTGCGTGAATGGTTAGTTGGAGGGATGGGTAAATGGATATGGGATAAAATAAAGGCTGAGAATCGCTGCTCACTAGTGTAAATATTCGCTCGACTTTAAATACTGAAAGTTATAGCTCTTACCATAGAGTTCGTCATCAATTACAAAGGCTTCATCCTGCAGTAATGGTGTGGCCTAAAAAATAAAAATTGATTCAAAACTATTTTATCAAAGTTCAACGAAATTCTTAAAATGCACCTATTAGCAAAAGTAACGTTAGACCTTACATGCAAAGTATCATTTCCATGTATAACCATATTGTTCAACAAATTAAGAAAAAGTTTGTTACTTTTATTATTTTATCTCAAAAATAGAAACATGGAATTACTGTAAAATGTACAATGAGAAATCGTTCAGTAATATGATAATCGTTCAGGGAACAGAAATCTCTCGAAAAGTTTTGAGTTGTTGCTAAACGCGGTTATCATCTGACCGATAGGGCTTTCGAAGGACAGTTAAAGGTAAATAGTTATTTGCTATGATTCTGTTTCTCTGATAAACAGACCAATGAGGGCTCGAGATTTACACTTCTTCGACAAATCAGTTGTCAGCATAAACTTATAAAAATTAAAATGTTTGATACTATTTACTTTCCGCACAGGTTAAGCGATAAAGTATATTCTTCCAGTTGTCCCTTTGGCTCCTTTCAGGTTGTTGTCAAATTTACCGACATTGCTCATTTAAGGGTTAAAGTTCAACGTAACATTGAACTTTAACCCGTAAATGAGCCGTCGTGAACGTATTGCCTTTAACACCTTAACGCCGGCACTTACTACCGGTGGCTTGCACTGATATGTTCCATCAAGCAGCGATCAACCATCAACAATTTAGTTCGTTTAGTAACTAGAAAAAAAATTTCATATGATTGAATATTAAAATAGTGGAATTTAACGTATATTAATTGAAAAAGTAGGATTTATTTTATTTCAACCTAATATTATAAACATAACTTATATAATAAATTCGATAATGAAACATAATTCAATATTATAAACATAATTGTTTATTTATTTATATGCAATTTTTTAAAGCATTTCAAACAAGGTGCTGGCAGAAACATTATAGAAATAGTGGGAAAATAATAAAGAGCAGCAAGGATTATCATTTCGGTAAAATTTCAATTTTCAATTTAGTTCGGCGTCGCCCGACAAAGCAAAGCGCTCTTAGAGTAGCCGCCCACGGGGGAGAAACATGAATTGCAGCGCCGTGAAGATGTTAAGCAACACACCCAATTTTGTCCTCTATTGAGAATAAGTCTGAAGCTCTAATGCCTCTTGTCGACAGGATACATACTGAAAATATTAAATCAATTTACTGCATATAGACAACAGCCTGAGTGCTGATGAAAAATAAATTGATATGGCTCGACTTAAGAACATGGTGCGGTCCGCCAAGTTGAATTTTTTTCCCTCTCCAAATTGATTTCTCGCCAAATGGTTTAACCTTCTTCCTTTTGTTGGCAACCCTAAAACTTTGCCAGAATTTCTAATTTGTGCCAGTGAGAAAATTCATGCTAAATTTCACACAATTTTATGAATTTTTTGAAATTTTATGTACTAATTCCAATTTTATGTACTATTTACATTTTTTGCCATGGTTGTCATTAGAATCTCCGCCATCTTGAAACCATCCAAGATGGCGGATATTTGGCGATTTTTGGATGGTTGGCGCAATTTCAAAGTTTGGCGAGAAACCGCACCATGTTCTTACCATTGATTTTTTTTCACTTTGAACTGCATCTTTTTTGCCGGCTTGAGAATACCATATTTTATTGTATATTTTCGAAGGAAATTCCTTATGCTTATTATTAGGCCTTAAAATTCATTTGTCTTTAATATTATAGAATTTTATCAAGGAAATGTTTTTCTCAACTAAAGACGAGTGTTGTCAGTATATAAAAAATTGTCTTTTTGGCCGTAAACCATACTTAAAATAGGATTATTTTAAGGTATTATTTCTCCCATCTTTTATATAAGAAATAAAGGACAAAAAACATTTTTAAATCAATTTTTTAAAAAATTAGGCATTTAAGGGTTAAGTTATTTGATACAGATCCCATTTCACAGTTGCAGACTTGCAGAGATGCATTTTACCAGTGGGGAGGTCTATTCTGGTACCCCCCCGGTTGGGATTTGGGGAGTTGGGTTGGGTTCCGCACAACAGCAGAGACCCAAATCCCAACAAAAACAAAACAAACTTTCCAACTAATTCACCGAGAGAAGAGAGGTCTTATTTTAACTCAGCCGTTCGGCATTTTGTTTGTTTGTCAAGCAGTCAGATATAACGTGTTCGAATTTCTACGAATTAGGAGGGAATATTCCTTGAAGTCATTAAGAACGACGTGTATGTAAGGGTTTGTAATTCCGTTTCAAGATGCTGAGCGTTTTAATGGTTCCGTTGCATATTCAGCGTTTTTTTTCCTAGCCAAACGAAAGTTCATAATGTCACCAAAGATATCGGTAATAGCAAATGATATTTAATTGTAACGTTTAATGCTTATAAAAGCAGATATTTTAATTTTGTGAAAACTGATAAAGGCAGAGAGTTGTGCAAATAATTCTCATTCTTTTAAAAAAAGTCTAAATCTTCAAAGATTGTGATGAAGAGCAAATCTTAGATTTTTCTTTCGCGGATGGGAAGAGTCGAGGTCTGCTCTTCACAGATCTAAGCTGCAGATCCGATAGTTAGTTATATTAACGTCCCGTTTTGAAGCAACACGAGAGCTATTTTGGGACGGACCTCGTAACTTTGAACTACGGTCAGAGGACGAGAACGACAACTGAGCTGGCATCCTCCTCTCCAAACTTTCGCCTTCAGTGGAACAGAGTTTCGAACCTGGAACCCTCCGACCCCAAAACCGAGACCTTACCACTAGTCCACCGCGGCCTCTGCTGCAGACCTTATATGGACAATTAAAGGATAATTGAGCCCACGCTCATGTAACTTGAATTACTCTCGTGAACAAAAAGAATCATTGGTACGTCCTGAATGTTGAGATTCGATTGTAAAACCGAGACCTTACCACTAGGCCACCGCGGCCTCTGCTGCAGTCCTTATACCTTAATATTTTTAACTTTGCCTTTTTAACTTTTTAAATTTTTACATATATCATTTAATATTTTTAATAAAATTTTATTTTTGGCGGGGGAGTAACTCATCGAGGAGTGGGTGAAGTACGTCGGGAGTGTAATCTCCTGGTAGGGCCATCCAAGGCGTGAAGGCCACTCCATACACTCCCCTGCCTTGATCATTCTCATATTCACTGTATATTTCATTTCATAAACTCTCTTAACTTTTTCATAATGTTAGTTTTTGAGATGATCTTTTATCGATGTTTTAAGGATTTTGACTGTATTTATGGTACACTTTTGTTAGTAGGATGATTTTATTGTTGTTCTATTTTAGTACTTTTATGTATCTTTGCCGCTCCCCTGGTCGAATCCTCTTTAAACCTTTTAGAATTTATTATTATTAGAAAATCTACTTTGCTGGTCGGTTCTATGGTCGAGGTGGTTACATTTTATCTCATTTTATTGTAGTTCATATTTCATGTTTATACCATTACATATTTATTACTTATTATTAACTATAATTATCTATTTAATTATTTATTATTTAATAGACGTTGGGAGGCATGGAGAGGTACCCATTAGGAAAATTATGATCTTCCTTTTAAAACTTTTGGAATTTTTTTAACATGTCACAAAATTTGTTTAAAGCTTTTGGGCATTGCGTGACCTCTTTGATAGCGCAGTCTGATCAAGAATTCTTACCTATAATATTACTTGGTCCAACTTATATTTGTACTGTATATGACTAATTGATACACCGTTCCTTGGCGAACATTCAGGGATATTTATCCCCTACTTCACTGTCTTTGGGTTTTAACTAGTTTATCCTTATTTCTAGCTATGTAGCTTA
>BGPR01017598.1:20771-32262 GCA_013235015.1 Araneus ventricosus | reverse complement strand
TCTGTTGTGCTTCGTTCCGGTTACGTGTGCTAGGAGGAGATGGGTGTGTTATTTGGCCTTCTTACTATTGAACTCATCCGACACAACGAAACTGTTGTTCCAGTACCTCGGGAGAGTTCTCCTTTTGATTTTTTCCTAAACATACTCAATAGGGTGCGGTTTAGCTTCGTAGAATGTGAAGAGCATGGAGAATTAATCTGGCCATCTTACCATTGACAGATTGGATGCAAAAATTGGCACAGCTCTGCTGTTTCGATGTTGAGACCACACACAGAATTTCATTTATACAGCCTTTTCAAGCTCTTCGGGTTTTTGAGTTACAGGGCTCACATAACCTGCATTGCATTTTTACAAGCATGCAAACAGTCTACTGCTTGACAGTTTAATCATCCAAATTGAGACACAGGTTTACACGTTTGGTGTAGAGTTAGTTTAGTTTAGCTATATCAACGTCCTTTTTCATTCTTTCATTGAATTAGAAGTTCAATGACCAACATCCAAGTTTGATTATGGAATTTTAATACAAGCATAATAATATTATCATGCTCAAGCAATAGTCTTAAAAAATATTCAAGACAGAAAGTCTTTCCACTGACACCATGGACACTTCTGTTATTCTTCTGTTATGTTACATTCTTTGTTTTTATTCTGTTATTTGTTTGCTTCTTCTTTAGTTACATAAGTTATTTCAAAAATTTTCTTTCTTGGTTGATAAAGTAGTTTTTTATTTTTTTTATATATGCTTTCACTTCATGTCCATCTAAACCGATTACAAAGAATCATAATGATTCTAGATGGGGTTTTATATATATATTAACATCCCGATTTGAAGCAACACTAGGGATATTTTTGGACAGACCTCTTTATTTTGAACAGGGTCAGATGACGAGGACGACACCTGAGCTGACACCTCGTCTCCAAACTTCTGCCCCACGTCAGTGGGAGGACGCTTGACCACTACGTATGATTTAACGTTGTATGTTGTATATATATATATTTCAGTTATCGCTTTAATATGCGCGCGAATAAGATATATCGTCAGACAGACAAAGAGTGTACGAATTTGCCTTTAAATATATTACAGGTATGCTTGAATCTTTCACACGGACTCACTGGCAAGCACATCGTTAGCACTATGTAAATACCCAAATATCAATTTCGATCGTAAGTTTTTTAAAAACAATGTTGAGTTGAGATTTGGCATTCTTATGATTTGCAATCTTTTCCATTTGTGCTATCTTAATTCCAATCGCATGGTATAATTTGAGTCTTGTAATGAATTGAAGCATTTGAAACGTCCACTATGAAATATAAATGAACTTTATAAATAAACTCAATGAAATATATCACATTATCGAGTTCTGCGTGCATTAGTTATTTTAAGATGAAAACGAACTCAAAAATACAATATTTTATACTAGCAGTCTTTTGATACATTATACTGTCTTTTTTCTTTACATTTAGCTACCCTAGATTAATTCTCCTTGCTTAGATTCACCGATTTCACAAATGATGAAATAAAATGTGTGCGTATATATATATATATATATATATATATATATATATATATATATATAGCGACAAAATTTTTAAGTTTTCCGTATGCCATTAGCAGAAAAAAGCACTTAATAACATCATAGGTAGACTTCACCTCCTGACGAGCGCCTCGCCATGATATTTTTCAATTTATTCAATTTTTTTCCTCCTTTTTTACTTTCTCGTATACGAAGTATACAAAGAGAAAGTATTGTAATCGTCAAAAAATTCGAACTCGAGATTTTGACGAATCTCCACGTTTTAGACCTTCCTGAGTCCGAAAAACACAATTTTGGAATTATGTCTGTCTGTGTGTCTGTGAACACGATAACTCGAAAACTATTAGAGATAAAGGGATGAAATTTGGTATGTGGTCTTTAAACATAATTTGTAGGTTTCTATCCACTTTTGGACAAAATCCATCAAAGGGAAGTCTGTCTGTCTGTATGTTCGAGGTCATGTGAACACTATAACTCAGAAACTTGAAAAGCTAGATGGATAAAATTTGGTACACAGTTTTATCGTCATGAATGTAGGTCCGTATAAAATTTTGGGCCAAATACATGAATGGGTTGACTATCTGTCGGTCTGTATAATAGCATACTTGTTGAACTCCATGCGCATGCGTAAATGCCTGTGCAAAGAAGGGATACTCCGAAAACTCCAAAAACCAATTCTGGTGGCGAGATTTTGTAAAGAAGCAAACATTTAGGGCGTCTCGTTTTACTTGCGTATTGGAAGCAATCTCTGCGCATGCGCAAGCTATTCAGCGAGCAAGCTATTTTCCTGTTTTCTTCTCCGCACGCGGAACTTGCATTGCTAGAGTTGGATAAAAAATAAATTTTGCGAAGTTTTAATACATATGTATCTTTTTGAATATGATTCTTCACCTCAAAATTTTACTATCACTATAATCAACAATGAAAAACCTTCTGATAGTCATTGCATTCTGGGTTACAGTTGGTTCGAACTTTTTATCAACGCAGGGGGAAGGAGAATGACAAATGTTTGAAAAGTATACGAGAAAGTTTAGGGGAGACCACTCTCGCTGGTTGTCCTTTTTTTCTTATGTTTTTGAATTTTTGTTTTCTGTTTCTTGTTTGTTTTGATATATATATATATACACTAAAAAGAAAATAATTGAAACCGTAAGTAGCGTTTTTTTCCCTTTATTGTATTTTCTCTCATTGTTTTCCCCTACCCGTTTCCTCACCATCGTATGTGAACTGTAAAAATTAGTCACAAAACATTTACAAGCAAAAGTTTCTTTCCTTTGTAAAGTCGAATCCATTTTTCTCAATTAATGTTCCCAGCGAAACGCAAACGACATGCAGGTATTTAAATTTTCTAAATCACCTCAATTACCCATGCGCGGAAAGTAACATCATGTCACGTGTCCTCCCCTCAACGAACCAAAAAGAGAAAACAGTTAGGTGTCACGTGTCCTCCCCTCAACGAACCAAAAAGAGAAAACGGTTGAAACTGGACATTGATCTTGTTAAGCATGTCTTCTTCCCCTAACACACGCTCTTTTAACAAAGAACTTTTTTTTAACCAAGACTTTCTTTTCTTTATAAACTTTTTTACTTTTTCTTTTAGCGGGTCCATTATGGAAATTTTTTTCATCGGCAATCTTTTCTTTACTTTTTATTCGATGCGGAAATGCCAGTTTTTTTCCCCCTTCATCTCTTTTCTTTTTTTCGTATCGATTGACAACTTTACTGGGCGCTTAGCCCTGACACTGAAACACAACCGGTTTAAGCAAAGATTTGCTCTTGTGTAACACTTTATCAGATAAGGTGAGGGATTCGGTTGTCAAAGACACGTGTTTTTTTCTGCAGGACACGTTCTGTTTGTGTTCGAAATTTTAGCCTCTCGCAGAATGTTTCTTTCAAACTTTTGAAAGGAAAAACCTTTGTTTGCTTTTGCTAGATAATACTGTTATTCTTTTCACATGCATGATGAAGAAATACTTTGTTCATAATTCGTTATTGTCCCTAAAAAAGGACTTAGCGACGGCAGTAAATTATCGAAAAACAATTGATTGTGTTGAAAGAGTTTGCTATCACTCAAACACATTCATCTGTCCATTATGTGAGAGCAAACAGCTGCCGAATAAAGATTAATGATGCTTTAAAAACATTATTTTTTTGAAAATTTCGAAGAATTCTCATAATTTCGTGAAGTCGTTAAAATTCATCTATTAAAAATATCGTAAAATATTGATGCATTACAAATAACACAAACATCTTCTCTTCATTCTATTTTCAACATAATAAACAAATATATTTGAAGTATATTAATTAGAATTGTGAGGTCACAGTTAACACTTTACGTTATTTTTTAAATATTTTTATAAGTTGTTTAATATTCCATAATATTTCATAACGTTTTAATATTCTATATAAGTTGTAATTTAACTGAGAGAAGAAAGAGAAAGCTACATTAGTTAGGCGGATATAGTTTTGACGGACATATATAGCAAATGGAATATACATGGTTTAAGTAGATCTAAGCCACTGGCGAAAAAATTTAACTACCTGTGATCGTCTTCGGTTGATTCCTGAAAAAAGTAGATTGACTGTCTTAAGAGTTTTCTATCACTCAGAAACATTCATCTGTCCATTATGCGAGAAGAAGTCGCTACCAAATAAAGAATAATGATGCTTTAAAAATATTATTTTTGAGTAATTCACAAAAGATTCTTGGAAGCTCTTAAAGTAGTTAAAATTCCTCCTTAAAAAAATTCTTAGCAATTAATGCATTCCAAATAAAAAACACTTTTCTTATTCAATTTATGCTTAACATAGCAAACTTTAAATACATTTGAAGCAAAATATTTAGAATTGTGTTTGTTGTAGATAAACACTTTATGTTATGTATATTACATTTTTAAATTCAGTATGGGTTGTACAGCAAGTGAAGGAATGAATTGAGTACCACTGTACCGGGAAGATTCTATTCTGACCGAAAGGAGTTTACTATGGGGTAAATAGAACTAAGCCAAGGACGAAAAAATTTGCTATCCCTGATCGTCTTCGATTGATTGTTCTAAAATGTGCATTAAAACAAGTTTCGAGTGCTGTTTGTTTATTTTCTGAAGAATTTGATGATTTAGATTAAGAAAATCGGATCGTTTGGAGTAAGAATAATTTTGATCCAAAATCGGATCGTTTGGAGTAAGAATAATTTTGATCCAAAATCGGATCTTTTGGAGTAAGAATAATTTTGATCCAAAATCGGATCTTTTGGAGTAAGAATAATTTTGATCCAAAATCGGATCTTTTGGAGTAAGAATAATTTTGATCCAAAATCGGATCTTTTGGAGTAAGAATAATTTCGATAATGTATATCTTGAATAAGGAAAGATTTAGTTGCTGAAGCTGTATATATTTGCAAATAGATTTTTTTTAGTGTAAATACGTAAGTTTTCGTCATCTACTGAAATAAACCAAGTATGTGGGAAAATATGCAATAATTTCTTATTATTAAAAAATAGCATTTTTTAAATTTTGTAAGTTGGTGAAAACTAGTTGTAACAAATTTCAGCATGCAACATTCAATCAATCAGCCAATAAAGTTTTTAAAGAGGTTCTTTTCCGTTTCTTTCCAAATTCCACAAATGAGCGCATATTGCTAATATTTTTTATTCATAATATTCCAGCAAAAAAATTATGTAATTTTTTTTATATAATAAAAAGTCAGTGTGGCTGGAAACGTTTAAACCGACAAGGTAAAAACGAAATTGAAGTTCTGTAATGCTTTTATTTTATCAAATATTTAATTTTCATTTCCAGTTCAGAAATTTCTTAGAGATTTTCTTATTAAAAAGTTTTAATTGGATGATTCAAATTGCTAAAACTAATTCAATTTACCGCGCAGTAAGCACTATACTCGATTAAGCGATAAAAATGATTTTAAAAAATTCAAATATCACAAACCAACACTTGAATGTTTTAATACAAAAAATAAAATCCCGGGCAGGTTTATCAAATATATTCTATGTTTTATGAAATTTGTTATCCGTAAAATCTTTGTTTCGATCTGAATTTTTGTTCATCACTTTTATGATATTCAGCAATCGGTAGTTTAAAAATTGTTGCTAATACCTTTCGATAAAAAGTTGCAATTTTATTGCTCACGAGACCATGTTTCAGATAAGAAGCATATGACGACAGGTTGAGAGGTGAGGAACTTTGGAGCGAATATGTTTTATTTATTACGTAGAAAAAGTTGACAAGAAGCGTTCCTATTTTAGCTGCTTTTCGAAAAGACAAGTTCTTTTCTCGATACTCTTTTTTTCTTCAATTTTCGAAAAAGCGCATAAAATTTCTATTTCTACTAAAAGTTTTGAGTATTAGCAAAGGTTTTATAATACTCTTGACATTTGAAGATACAGATGATAAAAAAAAAAAAAAATACAGATTTTGAAGTATAGTGACGCGAAATATATTTTTGAAAAGATTCAAACAGAGGTATTCAAGTATATTCGAATGAAGAGGAATATAAATAGCAAAAAAATGCAATTCGAGAAAGGCAGATTTCATTTTTTTTCAGTAAACTTTTTTTGGAATATTTTTGGGGAAAAATGAATCTGAATTTTCCCTTGAGTCTCAAATAAATTATTGGAATCCGAAAGGAAAGCGAATCTGGAGTAGAGTTTGCGGTTGTTCGAATGAGATGAAAATTTATTTGCGGTCTGTCAAAAATCTGTGATGACATATTCTCTCCTTTCGAGTTCATGAAATTCAAATATAAATCACATTAGAATATCAGATTAAGGTCTGAGTATTTGAGAAATAAATCTAACAAACGTTTTTCATCTTTTTAGTAAATGTTAGTTCAGTTTAATATGTTTTCAAACTTCCCATTCATGTTCATAATTCCGCAAATATTATTAAATCGACTGTATTTAGTATGTTTAAAATGTTTGGTATCTTTCTGATTTTTTTATTTACACTGCTACCTTACATTTTGACAAATAGTTATTTCATTTTCTTTCTTTTTATGTCATATCTAGATATATCTATTAATAAAAGAAGCATATTTTCTTCCCCTAATTATTTTTCATTAAATATCATTTCATTCGTTTTTTTACTTTACTTTATTAGACTACATTTTAGTTGGATTTCCAACCAATTATTGGCTTTACTGTACTTAATTTGTGCTCATGACGTTTTGTGTATAGACATCAAGTTGCACGTCTATTCGTCCAATTCGATTGAGCAAACGTAGTGGCCATCTCGTTCACCTGACTTGAATCTTATGGAGCATCTTTGGGACTACCCTGTGAGAGAAGTAGCAGATTTAAATCCTCCCTCAAATTCTTTAAGTGAAATTCGAGAAAGCTTGCTCCAGATAAGATCTTATATACCTATTCAAATATTCCATATCTCAATTTCCAATATGGAAAGGCAATGTCATTCATGATTTGCAAATAGGGAAATACATGTATGCTACTATATTTCAGACTTTCGAAAAAATTAATTAAAATCCAAGATTATCTTTTAGATAAGACAGAAAAAATTATAATAATAGTTCCTTTTACTTTTGGAGGCCTTTGCCGAATTGGATTTTGTTAATTCACTCGTTTACCGAGGCATGCAAATTCACGTGCTTCCTTCAAGGTGAGTACAAACCAAAATAATGCCTATAAATGACAAATTTCAGTGTGAGATTAAAAAATTGTGATTCCAAAACGCTATGAAGTGGAATTTATTCAAATAGTACTATCTGTAAAATGCAACCACTAGTAAAATAAAAAAATTTGTAACTGTAAAATCCACGTGCATCTGATCGGCGCTGTCTCACACTAATACATGGAAGGGCGTTGCTTGTTGGTTGAGTGAGGTGAAAAGTCGAAGACTAGGGAAGTCGGAAGAGATCTCTGTTTTCACTTATGTATTTTCACTATCCTAAGAATTTTTTGCCTGGAGACGAGGTTATTTTCGACGCTTCACAGTCATTCTTGTTTGAAGTAGTTTGGCACTGGATTCTTCATATTCCAAGACACTGGGAGGGCACAGTCCATGGCATAGTCCGTGCCCGTTCCACCACAATTGCACTGATTGCTGTCAGAGAGATGAAACCTTTTGAGGTAGGCAGGGGAAGGTCTATGTTCAGAGAAGATAAAGCCCTTTCTAATCAAGTTAGTGGGACGAAGACTAACAGAAGGCATGATGTTACAGATTTTCCTGCCTGTATCGCCATTGTTCCAGGAAGTGTGCCATTTCTCAAGCATGCTCTTCCGGAGACAGCCTCTTATGTGCGGTCTAGAAAGCTTAGTAAGTGTATAGAGTTTCCCATGTTGCGATGCGCAACAACAGCAAAAAGAAGAACACAAATACGGAATTGTATATTAGTGTAAATTTCTGTGTTGCATATACTGTAAATATCTGGGTGTTTTTGTCTTAACTAAGATTCTCTTGTCTTGCCGATCAAACCTTTCAGTGGGTCACTGTTACGGTAGGTAAGAGACTGCGCTCTGTTCTGTAGGGTTAAATTTTACAGCTTAATTTACCGCTTACAGTCAATTCATTTAACTTCTACAGAGTCAATACATGTGACCGCAACATCAATTCATGTAACTTCTACAGAGTTAATTCATCTAACTTCTACAGAGTCAATTCATCTAACTTCTACATAGTCAATTCATCTAACTTCTACAGAGTCAATTCATCTAACTTCTACAGAGTCAATTCATGTAACCTCTACAGAGTCAATTCATGTGTAACTTCTTCAGACTCAATACGTGTAACCGCAACATCAATTCATGTAACTTCTACAGAGTCAATTCATCTAACTTCTACAGAGTCAATTCATGTAACCTCTACAGAGTCAATTCATTTAACTTCTACAGAGTCAATATATGTGACCGCAACATCAATTCATGTAACTTCTACAGAGTCAATACATGTGACCGCAACATCAATTCATGTAACTTCTACAGAGTCAATACATGTGACCGCAACATCAATTCATGTAACTACCACAGAGTCAATGCACGTAACCGCAACATCAATTCATGTAACGTGACAGTCATATGACCAATTTAGTTGTATATACCATCTAACAATGCACGTTACCTGACACTGTGGTTTCGCGCCATCACTTTTCTCCCGGCAAAATGGGAAAGGATTCTACAATTAAGTTGGCGCTGTATCTTTCACGTATATCACGGCATTATCAGTTGACACCATCTGTTTTATTCAGATTGCTATCTTTTATCATTTAATTTTAATGAATATTAAATGTTCTGAAATAAACTTCTCAGATTGGGTCATTTTACTACTGATAATGATTTAATTTCATTTACATCCGATATTCTAAAAGTGTTCATTTTTTTCCAGTTGTAAAGAGAAGAAGAGACTTTTGAAGTTTAACGCATTCTGTATCATACATATGATAGTCTAAAATTTCTCTGTAATGCTTAGCAAATCTTTCACTCAGTATTTATTCGATATTAAGATTTCTCACACTTTGATATTAACAAAAATCATACTGACATTTTTAAAACATTAAATATTAATACAAAATTTTCTACATAGTATTAGATAACAAAAGTCGACCAGCAAATAGCATTTTCCTCTTAAAATACTAGGAGAAATTTATGCATTTGATTATACATAAAACATCTTTAAGAAAATCAGCGTTTATTTGAATTATTTGCATTAAATAGCACGCATTAAATCAAATATATATGAAAATCTTATTTATGAAAAAAATATAGTTTGGAGAAATTTACGCGAAAATTAATTATCTTAAAAGCGACATCCATAAAGAATCTGCAACATATTAATGTAAAGGGCGCAATATTGATTGAAACAGGTAGCTATTCCATTCAGACAACAGAAATGCAGAATGTTCTTTCAAAAAAATGATCATTTTCCTGTCGAAATTTTTAAAAGTCCTTTTAAGAATTTGGAAGAAAAATAAAGACCCATTTTCAAAACACTTTTTGCCTTCCAATTCTTTTGCTTTTTTGATAAGAAAATCATGGCTGACAGCAACTCTTATGTTCCATGAAACAAACCAAATCTGAAGAAAAAGAAGAACGAAACATTTTATTCTCGTTGGGAAAAAAAATGGAAAAGCAAGAAATCCAATTTTTCTTTCCATTTAGCAATCCTCGTTATTTTCCGATCATTTTCCACTAAGATGCAGTTGCGTATTACTTATTTTTCTTCTTTCTTTGCATCAAATAAAAACTTTTTTCGTTCTTTCTGTTTACCTACGAATTGCATTATTGCATTCATTTTTATTGTTGTTTGTTTAAAAGAATTTTGAGTTTTTCTTGTCTACGACAAACGAATCGATGATTGAACTCGCAACCCAAGGAACCATTTGGATGATTCAAATAGATATAAAGCACTTTTGTATGAGAAAAGATTCAAAATCTATAACTCAATCGTTTGACTGTTCTTCAAACGCAGGAACGGGAGACAAAATGATGAAATTTTGTGCTTCGTTGTTTTATTTTCCTTCGACGCAATGGAGGAACGTTTGGCAAATTGTATCTTCGTCGGTCGATTGAGTTGCTATACGGTATTGCTTCTGTCATGTAAGGTATTGAAAATTTTGCAAAATTCCAGCTGAGAGGAAGCATTTAGGTTCAAAATTGCAGAAAATGAAACATTGATCAGGGACGTAGACAATTCGCGCAGGGCCATCATAACAAATTTCAGTGCCCTGTTCAAGAATAACTTGGCGCTCCATCAGAACCGTAACTAGGAATTTTAGCATCTATAGCCCAACGGAAACACCTAACTAATTATATAATTGAGTAAAAAAGTCTTTCTAATGTGTATTTCGACGAACACCTATTTCAGTGATGATTTGCCAAATAAAGACCAAATTTCTTCTGAAAAAAGACACTGATGTGGTTTATGATAAACTCATTCTAAAGATGATAGAATGGACACAATTTTTTGTAAATTTGACCAATTGTAGTTTGTACGGTGTTTGCTGTATTCAATATTAAAAATTTTGGCGGCAATTCTATCTTGAATTTCGCCAACGTTTCGGCGCTTATAGCTCGGCTTTAAATCCATTTATTTTGATGAAAATGGGGTCATCTTAAAGGATTTTAACTGCTCTTTCAGAATATGTTCTTACTTTGCATGTAGAGCTGTCCAAAACTTTTTAAATTTGGATTTTATAACGATTTTGAGCAAAATCATGTTATCCACCGTAAATTTCAAACGGTTAGAGATGGGATAGGGTTGCTATAGAGTTTTATGATCCCCATGCCCCCTATTATATCACCCTCTTTCGTTTGGCAGAATAGGTCAAACTCATCCTTTGTAAGAAGTATTTTTCAATTATCTTCTATATATTTATTAAATATAAATATATAATAATATACTTAAAATGTAGATTAATGTAATACAACATATGTATGAATTTGTATTTAAATTAACATTATTTATTTATTTATTTGATTGGTACATAAACATGCATATTAATTTTAAATATAAGATATATATATATAGAGAGAGAGTATAAATCTTAAAAAGAAAGAGTATAAAATGTGAAATTAAAAACGCAATAAAAGCACAATAACGTTTCTTCAGGAGATGAGAAGTTATTGTGAGTTGCTAAATATAAAAAGTTTGACATTTTCTTGCAATCAGTTACGCCGTAAGGCCTAAAACACTGATATTCATCCCTAATGCCAAACCAAAAACAGACAGACTGACAGACAGTCGTCTCCTCTCGCACTTCGTCCCAAGTCGCTTACTGAATTTCTTCTCTATAGCTTGTTGCGTTTCTTTTTTGGTTTTGTTTGACATTAGGGATGAAAATCAGTGTTTTATTCCTCACAGAGAACCGATTGCAAGAAAATTTTTCTATTTATGTTTTGCCTCTCATATATATATGTATATATATATATATATATCAAAAAATTGTTATTCAAAATTAAAATAAAATATTTTAGGCGCCTTCAGATCAATGG
>BGPR01017598.1:0-13982 GCA_013235015.1 Araneus ventricosus | reverse complement strand
AAACTTTATATATATCTCATTTATATGTCGTTTACGTTTATACGTCGTTTCATCACAGTCCCTATTCCTTCGTATTCTTTGTAACGATAAAGAACTTCGTTTATACGTCTTTTACCATCTTTCTAAAATGTGAAAATTTCCTCCTTTCTAGTATGTGAACTGTGCTTTGTAACGATAAAGAACTTTTTTTATACGTCGTTTACCCCCTTTCTAAAATGTGAAAATTTCCTCCTTTCTAGTATGTGAACTGTGCTTTGTAACGATAAAGAACTTTGTTTATACGTCGTTTACCCCCTTTCTAAAATGTGAAAATTTCCTCCTTTCTAGTATGTGAACTGTGCTTTGTAACGATAAAGAACTTTTTTTATACGTCGTTTACCCCCTTTCTAAAATGTGAAAATTTCCTCCTTTCTAGTATGTGAACTGTGCTATGTAACGATAAAGAACTTTGTTTATACGTCGTTTACCATCTTTCTAAAATGAGAAAATTTCCTCCTTTCTAGTATGTGAACTGTGCTTTTTAACGATGAAGAACTTAGACATGTACTTCCATTTACATAGTTTCATCAAATAATGTAGGGATTTATGTGAAAACACTTTGGCTTCTGTGGAAGTTGAATAAAAAAGATTAAATTTTTATACGTTCCCATTAGAGCGAAACGAGTGAAATGATCCTCTTACACTTATCTATGTATGAACCAAGTTTCACGATTCTATCCGCAAATCTTACAGGGATATATTAATTTTTAAATTTCAAAGGGGTGCTCAGAAATTTATATGGAGTTATTTACTACAGAAATGCAAGTTTATTCAAGATACAGTCGGACCTCTATTTAACGAAGTCGCTAAATCCCGAAGAAAAGTTCGTTATATGGAAAATTCGTTAGATAGAATTCACGTTTTAAAATACTTTAAACTACACCAAACAGATTTAAAATTCATAAACACTAAATATTATTAAAAAGTAATTAATAACACCTTTATTTTGTAAATTAATATCTATTTGTTTTATATATTTTACCCATCAAAAAGAAATCTGCGAGGAAAACAAGAATAAAACAAAACATTGTCCGGGAATACACAGTATTTTCAATTAAAAAAATAATCTTATATTAAAATTAATGAATTTTAGCATTTCATCATACGAAGGTTTGTTGATTTCTGCATCATGATCATTTCCAACTTCATCACGTTCGTCTTCATCGCAATTCGTTGCTGTATTGTTTATATTTTTTACACTGTCCACTTCAAAACTGCCTCATCCACATCTTCATCGACACATGCTTTTAAACGTTTTGAACAAGAATTCGATGAATCATAATTTTGTATCTTATCACGATTTCTTTTATTATGGTTGATAAGCTGTATGGAGGAATACCAAATTTTAAAGCAATATCCTTTTTTCACGCCTTTATCCACCTCATGAAGAATTAAATTTTTTCTTTGGTGCTCAAGCACTTTCGCTTTGACATTTTCCAGCTTCAAGGTCATTGATCACCATAAAATGTGTTAAAAGAAAGAATAAGTTTGAAATGTTTAGAAATATTTTGAGAAATAGGGAGAAAAAAATATCGGATCACAAGAAAAAGTTCGTTAAATAGAGAATGCACTTCGCTATTTGAAGGTTATTTTACGAAGAAATTCGCAAAATGTTCTTGGTTCCAAGAAAAAGTTCGCAAAATAGAGAAAATCGCAAAATAGAGGTTCGTTAAATAGAGTTCCGACTGTATTTCCACTGCGAAATGCAAATATTTATCTAATAGTACGTCATAAAATCATCATGGATGCAAAAAAAATTGTCAATGATGCATAATGTTACTTGGTTTCATTGGCAGATAGTTGCAACTTTCGACTTGATAAAGAATGGAAGGACAACTTGAGAAAATAAAAACTTAAGGTATAACAGGAATATAGCCTAATATTGAACAAGAATGCGGAATTATTTGCTCTCTGCGTTGTGCTTATTATTAAGCTTTACCTAAAAGCAGAGGCAACTCGTCATTTAGGTCTGCAGAGTTTCAGAACTCGCTACAATTATTTTCAAAATTGGTATTTTTGTTTTTATTATTATTTGCTTACTTCTCCTCTCTGAGATTTCGAGCATTAACAAAAAAAAGATAAAAACGTGAAAAGAAGACAGAAAATGAATGAAAAAGGAAGACAGACACAGGATGGGGCTGCACACCAAATATTTTTGGCGAGCACTAAAATTCGCTCATTGCGTACAACTAAATGACATAGTGGGCGAAAGCAAATAGCTATTCTTTCCGTCTTATAACTTTGTCAGAACTTGAATTTTCGGATGCTTCTGTTTTGCGTTAAAAACCAACTAATGTGCTTTTTCCCCTTTCAATCTCGTCCATGGATCGCATTCCAGTTCTTGATTTTTTCCCATTGGCTAAATTTGAACGTTTAGGTTTCGGATTCAGTTTCATGTTGCCTCAACGGGAACTTATCTGGTTCCTACACTTTCGATTTCTCTTATTAAAACGGAACTCACCTCAGAAAAATCTAAAATACAATTCAGATATTTACAACTACAAGTTTTAACTATTTGAAGGTAAAGCTATTTTTTTAAAATTGTATTTCAATTGTATTCTAGTAATATTTTGATAGCACTGCTTCTTTCTGGGAAGATGAGCCTCACTAATGCTATGCCACCGTGAATATTTTTTGAGAGCTCACAAGATAAACTATTTTTGAACTATTAATGTTTGACTTGTTTTTAGATTGACAAATTCCTGATACTAATTTCCTGATTGCGCTCTTTAAATAGCTTTTTTAATATGTATATTATCCCTAAAATGTACGTCGAAAGATAAGACCAAACAGCAGTAAGAGGTATAGAAAAGTGGTCTAAGTCAACAACTTTGTCTTCTTATATATCTGTAAATTTTTTAGTTAGTCTTATGGTTGAGAAGAGAGTTTTACTGGGATAAGTCTGGGATGGCTGGGCCTGGACCCCGACCTTGGCGACCATTTTGGTGATTTGGCGACAAATTTGGCGACCTTGGCGACAAATCGTTGATTCCAGAAAATTCGACCCTTTTCTCGATATCTCTATTAGGAAAGAAAATACACTTGAATGTACGAGAAAACTCCATGTGACGTCACGGCCTGTCGGGGAGAGTATATAAGAGCCGTACTTGGATCAGAGAGTGGAGGGTTGATCCAGTGGAACGACTTTGGAGTTTCGTCTGGAATGCGAGCTGGAAAGTTTGTGAGCTCAGCGCTATTGAAAGTGCTGTTATTGTCGTTATTAGTTATTTGCTGACTGTTTGTGTTGTTAAAAATCAAAGTGTTGACCTGGTATTACCTGTGAATTGTTGTCTGTTTACGTTGCTAATCTGTGCAAGATCTATTGTTTCCTGTTACCTGTGCTACGTGTTTTCCTGCATATTTGTGAATTAGCCTTCATTCTCCATTATCCTGCGTGTTGGACTGTTTTTACACCATACACCCACAGAACGATTTTTGTAACAATATATACGTCGATCAGGTTAGGTTTACGTGTACAATCATCGTCGTACACGGAGGACTGAATCATTACCAAATGAGGTCTCGTGATAATTTTCTGATATGTGATTTTAGCTTGAAATTTTTCAGGAGATTTCTAAGGAGAGTTGGTATCTCGTAAGTTCAGTTTAATTTGAAGGGTTGTAATGGTTAATAAGGTATCAGAGATATCCCATTAAAGTGAATTTTTAGTGTTACCAATTGGATATTTACTTCTCAGCCCCATATAAATTCGCAAATGAATTACAATTCCTCGTCCTCTTCCTAACTTTAAGGTATCCGACTGTGTTCGGAGACATTTTTTTAAAAAAATAACTTATATATATTTTTAATGTTATTTTTCAACTGCATATGTTTTAAAACTATGAAGATATTGTAAAATTAGGCTTTCAAAATAATATGTTTTTAAAAAAAACCCTGAGAAATTTGAAAAAAAATGACTAAAATATTTGCCTTACAGCTAACAGACATAGACAAAATCATATTCTAAATATACATAAATCCTTGTTTGAGAACATTTTTATGGTAGTTATCCGTGTTATGCTCTAAAATATTTCTTGTACTTCAAAATAGTTTTAAGATATAGCTGAACATAGTTACTAAACTGGTAACTTTTCATAAAAATGCTTTTCGTTTAAATTTAAACACTATCTATCTAACACTAAGCCTATTACAGAAAACAATCTCAGAAAATGTCATATCAATACTTGAATAATTTTTGAGAAATCATTGTTACGGTCGACAGTTTTCCTCCAAAATATCATTTCTCAGAAAACACATTTAAAGTTTTCATGCAACATGAAATAATGCTTACAGTTCGGTAATAAAACAGCTGTAACTCCGTTTGTGATTCACGTAAAGTAAAAAGTGAGACAGTTTTAGAAAGCTGATTAAACAGGCTACACACAAAATTAAGTCATTTTTTTTGATAATTTCATCAAAAACGACGATTTTAAACCAGTCGGATACCTTAAGAATTCCTCTTCTGCCATTGAAAAAGCCCTCTTTAAAACTTTATCCGAATGTCTGATATCTTTATGTGCGAAACAGTTATTCAATTCTGCTCATGTGGCTCATACTTCCCTATTTCCACCAAAAATATGAAAGAAAGACTTTCTAGAAAATTTGTCTGGTGGGTTCTACCTGAAATAAAATAAGAAATTGCGAAATAGTCAGATCGCGTGATGGTTGATGCAGACTTATCTCGAAAAAGAACCGACTTAAAGAGGTAGGTATTGCCAAAGACGGAAAGAGGATTTTCAGAAAATAGAGGCGAAAGCAGGGGGATTGAGAGGTGTTTTCGAAATTGCCCCATATTAAGATTGAATTGGGGATGATTCCTGTGGGGAATTGAGAACAGTTTTCTATTACACAGAAAGAATACTTAGAAATCTTTATAAAAGAGTTTCAACTGTCTGAAACTATTTGATAAAGAATATTTTGAAATCTTTATGAAAGAGTTTCAACTGTCTGAAACTATTTGATATTCGCATGAAACAGTTTCATCTTAGAAGTTGAAATGAGACGTGTTCAGTACTGAAAGTCAATATTTTGCTTGTGCCAGGTTTGTTTGTTTTTTATTATTATTTTTATGGTGCTATATTCTTGCGGAATTTTTAAGCTACATTAGATGTTTTCATTGAAATAAAAATGTGAATGAATTAAGTTGGCGTAAGTAAATCAAAATCAAACAGTTGCATCTGTAATTTTAATAGACCCCGGTGGCTTAGTGGTAAGGTCTTTGCTTTGTGGCCGCAGGGTTCCCGGTTCCACTGAAGATCCGCCGTGAATGGGGCCTGTTGCACACTAAATCATACGTAGTGGTCAAACGTCCTCCCGTTGGTGTGGCATGAGAGTTTGGAGAGGGGGTGCCAGCTCGGGTGTCGTCATCATCATTTGACCGTGGTTCAAAATTACGAGTTCCGTCCCAAAATAGCCCTCGTGTTGGTTTATAACGGGACGTTAACTCTTTCCGGAACAATACATTAAAATTT
Source organism: Araneus ventricosus (assembly GCA_013235015.1). NCBI lineage: Eukaryota > Metazoa > Arthropoda > Arachnida > Araneae > Araneidae > Araneus > Araneus ventricosus. Next base: position 8,472 of record BGPR01017598.1, on the reverse strand, counting down.
TTGAAATATAATGAAAAAACATAATGAATGGGTATAGTTTATTGGCTAAACATAGAATTTACAAAAAATAAATAAATAAATAAAAATTAACGTTCCTCCTTTCGTAGGGAAGAGGGTGTCCCTCTATGGGGACAACCATCCATTTGAGGACTCCTTCGGGGACAGCCATCTTGATACGTTCAAAAAATAAAGTTGAATTTTATACAAAATCATAAATTAAGAGTTCAAGGATATTGGAAGAAAATTTTCAAGTGAATTTGCTGCAGTTGGAATATTTAAGAACTGAAAAAAATTTCCCATGTTTGAGTCAATAAATTGGAACATTTAAGATGTAAAATTACCCCTGGTGCAAGCATATTTCATAGTGCTGCCATCTATATTCTAGAAAGTGAACGATTAGCTGCCGTTTCCATCAATTTTTCCAGTTTCAAAGCGCAAAATGTTTTTTTTTAGAAAATTTTGAATTCGATGACCTCATTTGAGACCACCGTGCCGGAAAGGTTTAATATAACTAAAACTAAAGACTGTTATTTTAATTAATTTTGGTAAGAAAGAAACACACAGAAAATTTACTTTAATGCTAAAATATTGAAAGAAAAAAGTGTTTTGAGAGTGGCTGGAAAGACCCAAAATATATTCGAACACCAAAACATTAAATTAAAATTTGTTAAACAAGATTACACGCTTAAAACCGTTCTGGTAAAAACTATTTTTACTAAATCTAAGTTCTCTCAAAATGATATAACTTTTTATTTAATCAGAAAAATATCCACTTATTTTTTACTTCCATACTGAAAATAATGGTTATTACCTATTATTAGCATACGTAGCATTACTTCATCATAATGTAAACGAGGAAAATATATCATTTACCGAGTATGGACTAAATGCCATCTAATTTATGCGCCCATGAATTCCAAAAACATATTTAGCAGTTGAATGCATAATAATCCCCAAAAGCATCGATAAAAAATTAGCAAAACCAGGAAAAATGGCTCTTAAGTATCAAGAAACCTCCCTTAATTGCAAATGGATATTCTTGATGGCTAATGACAAACCAGCAGAAATATTGATCAGCCGGGAATAGGTTTCTACTTTTTAATAGCGATAACTTTTACCGTCCACTCTATTTAATGAATTCATATCTAGATGAAGCATAACTGCAACCGTTCTCCGCAAGAGATAAGTTAATTCAATGGAACAACACAACTTTAACTCTGCAGAACCACGGCGAGTCGTAAATTTATCCTGGAATTTGCTCCCTTGACAATCTTAGGGTTGACTGAACAGCTTTAAGGGCCGTTTTTTTCTGCGACTATGGTGGCCGTAAAAATATTTAAAGACCCTTTAAAATTTCGATGCTCTTTGAAGAAGTTTCCTTTCCTCTGAGGCATAGGCAAGCGAAAAAAAAATCGAATAAAAGTTTAACCGAATATGTCCAACGTTTCCTGGTGCTTTACCTTTTTTCTTTACGAGAAAAGGGGGTTTAAACCATGCTCAACGCTGGGGACCAACAAAACATCTTTGGAACGAGGTTTTGTGTCAGTTTATAGCTCTCCTTTTACTGCTGACGGCGAGATGTGGAGATGGGAGTTCCAGCCAGAATCATAAAAGTTGAGGAAAGCGTTGAATGCAGTTTCTTGACGGACAAATACAGGAGAGACAGAAGAGTTATACGTGTAAGGGAGAAGTGAGTGGTGTGCTATGCGGATGCGAGTAAATTGTGTGCATTGTCTGAGGCGCGGGGCTCACATTTATGATGGGAATAAAGGCATGAAGATTAAGAGGGAGGTTTAGATCCACTCAGAAATATGTCTTTTGAAAAATTTTAAAAGCGGATGATGGTATATTCTTGATGGAAATTATCCTATAAAATGCAAGAGATGCTGGATTTTCCAATGGAAAGCCCGCGCTTGAGAATTTGGTGATTGTATATCTTGCTACGCATTTATTAAGTTTTCAAAATGCCGTACTGATGTTTTTCACAACCCAACTGTAATTTACTGTGTGAATCTCAATAAACGCACATTGAACCCTGAAATTGAAGCCCAGATATGCCACCCAACAAATGTGTTAGAGGTTCATAATGGCACGTCATTAAATTTTTAAAATACCAATTGTAATTAATTATTCGATGAACGACACAAAAAGGTGCATAATGGAAACTGGTGTCACTTGACTAGTCATAATTTCTTCACATCTTGTATGAAATTAATTTTTATATTAGTTCCATTCAGGAAAATGAATTTACAAAAAATTAAATATTATACTTCTATCATTTATGGCATATTTTTAATGGACGTAATCCTATAGGATTTAAAGTTTGAAATGAAAGAATGGGATTCATAATTTAATGACCTTATACCTATCTTTGTATTAAGCCGAATTGAACTTTGTCCTTACTGGTGATGCAGAGGGTCTTGAAGATTTTTTTCCCTTCTCCATGCAGGTGGTATACATATAGTGTCACAAAAGACTTACTCACATAGCAAAGAAAGCTTGTCGAAAAGGTTTTGGAGACCTTGTCGTCAGCAAGGGTAAAGGGTTGTTACAAAGGTTTCCATGACAGGGGTTGAATCTTTCGGCAAGGTAGCGGAAAGGTTCGCTAGTCAAAAAGAAACAAGGTTTTCTGTAAGAGTTTTAGTAAGATTTCTTCAGGCTTTTATTACAAGCTTGTTTCATGCCTTTCAAAAGGTTTTTAAGAGCCGTCCGTCGGCGGACAAAATAGAACCCACCATCCCCCCTCATAAGCCGTACCCCTACAGAAGGGTACAACCCCCCTTCAAAGCCGTACTCCTACAGAGGGGTCCAAACCCCTTTTTTCATCCCCTTCTTCTGGCATCATCTAAGTCTAACTTAGAGTTATCTGGAATACCAATTAATTAGATAAGCTAGGAATCTTAATTAATTTCAATTAATTTGATTAATCTAATTTTTAATTGAACTTACTTGTACGATTTCGTTGTAGATTAATTTGATTAATCTAATTTTTAATTGAACTTACTTGTACGATTTAGTAGTAGATTGGAACGAAACTTCAAATCCCTCTGAGCCGGGATCGAGCCCGAGTTCATAGAGTTGGAAGGCAAACGCAATAACCACTATACCAGACGGGGCTACACACGATGGGACAGGCGGTTCATAAGAAGCTTTCCAACGTCAATTTTGCGGGAATGGTTTCCGAAACGGAAGGCGCGGAAATGCTTTCGCGGGCAGCCTACGGAAAGTGAAATGGCACCCTTTGCGCAACCTTCTTTGCTATCTGGGTAGGAGTTTCTCCTCACAAGGAAGAAATTTATGGTAAACTATGATTGCTCAGCTGATAGTTTGACTAATTCATTTTGTTGCATCACCATATATGTGACAAAATAACGAGGGTAAACAAAGCAGACATCCCTGGACAGTTGTCGGACCAATAGAACTTGAATCCATGTGGCTTGGAAATTTATAATAGTTACCTCTCTGAGAATCACAGTCTTCAAAAACCACACTGACAAAATTAGAGGCTATCCAATTAGGCAAATAGTGTAAGAGGATTGGGAGAAACAACATGCTGCTGATTTTCAAGATATATTTCTACTAATTTGATCTATTTGCTGATATCGAATTTTTACATGATGAATATTCATGGAACAAATTAATTAGACATGCGACAAACCACATCACAGTCGGAATAATATATTCAGTTTAAACTGTTTAATTGGCATTCCGACTTCAAGTCCACCTCGCCTTCACTATTATAACAATGTCGGAAACCACAACTCCTAGCTACATATTGAGAATTCAGACTTTTGGTAAATCTGGAGTCTACGGTGCCGGCCTGCTTCTCGCCAAAGTTTCTTGGCGCCATTTCATTTGCCGTCGCCAAATACCGTTTTGGATGTGCAGTGCGCTTTTTATTGCTCTCTTGCGCATGCGTCACCTGAAAAGGAGAAATTAAGCACGCAATACCTGCGGCATTTCAAGTGTATACCGGGCAAATTTTTTAACTTTAAAAACATCAGCGGCTTCGCTTTCAGCATAGCAGGAAGCTAGTAGCTACGCTTTTTCATTGAATGTTAGGAATCTAGGTTTTTTTAAAAAAATTCCGAAAACGAGAATTTCCGCACGCAATGCCTGCGACATTTCAAGCGTGCACCGGGCAAATTTTTTTAACTTAAAAAAACACCAGCTTTCAGCATAGCGGAATACTTGTAGCTTCGCTCGTTCATTGAGAAACGAAACACACAGAATAACATACACATTACTGAACCGATATTCAAACCGAAGAATTCCAAACGAGGTTTTATTCAAATTCGAATGAATCGGCCAATTATATCGAAGAGATGAACAGAACAGTCCAATGGAAACGAAGCGCAATATAGCGTGATGCTCAAAACACAGATGAGAAGATCAATTTCCACTCATGCGGGCATGTTACTCGCTAGATACATCATTGCGCAACTAAAACAAATGTTCTCTCGTCTCTGTTCTTGGGGGCAAAGAGTTGGCGATCCTAAGAGGAAGGAAGTAGGTTGGCACCGTAGACTCCACATTAACCCCGATATCAAGTGAACTAAGTCCATGTTTATCCATTTTGCACTAACATTCCCATGTAGTGCCGAAATGTTGCATTTTCTAAGTAACTATGTTAAAAGTCCATAGTTCAATTTGTATTCATCAGACAGCAAGAACAACTAGAAGTCGACTGTTCTTTTAAATGCAGCTAATCAAAATTGAGATCTGTTTTTACTTTCTCGTATACGAAATATAAAATCACAGGAAGCCATCACCCCACCCTACCTTAGTATCCGGGTCAACTTGAATGACCGGTGGCCGCGACTTCATCGGGAACTGTAGTCCCCGCATAATAGCCCCCATTACGAACGGATCATGCGACGACCCCCCGTTTAACCGGGGTACGACCCGTCATCAGAGATGGGCCCTAAGAGCCACACCACCATTTCAATACCCCCATGGGAAGCGAGTTTCTGCTTTCTTATACGGCGGCCACTCATCCGTGTACTAGCGGTGCTCCCCTGAGGATATACGAAACATACAAAGAGAAAGTATTGTAATCGTCAAAAAATTCGAACTCGAAATTTTGATAAATCTCCACATTTCAGATCTCCCTGTGTGTGAGTCCGAAAAACACAATTTTGGAATTAAATATGTCTGTTTGTGTGACTGTGAACACGATAATTCGAAAACGGTTGTAGTTAGAAGGATCAAATTTGGTATTTGGTCTTTATAAAAGATCGGTAGATTAATATAAAATTTTGCGCGAAATCTGTGCACAGGAAATCTGTCTGGCTGTCTGTCTGTCCGTGTTCATATGAACACGATAACTCAAAAACTTAAATAGCTAGAAAGATAAAATTTGGTACACAGTTTTATCATCAGGAATGTAGGTCCACATCAAATTTTTACCAAATCCGTCACAGGGTTGGCTGCCTGTCGGTCTGTATAATCACATGGTTGTGAACACGATAACTCCCAAACGCAATGACTTAGATAAATGAAATTTGGTTTGTGGTCTTTTAACCTTAATTGTATATTTTTTCCCATTTTGGTTTCAATCGGGTGAAAAAAAAGGTGTTCAAATCGCATATTCGGTTTTTTTCACCATTCTACGACGCAGAAAAAGTTGCGACCGCTTGGCGCATTTTCCCCCACCTGTGTTAGGGAAATGCGTGTGATACTGCTGCTTGGCGTACTTTTCCCCCACCATTGCTAGGGCGTATACGAGAAAGCTTAAGGGAGACCACTCCCTCTGATTTCAGAAATGATTCTCATAGACTTGTTTCACTTTAACTAGCAACCTTCCATAGGGTATCTTGTGACAATGTACAAAAGTCACATACAACGATTTGAGAGCTTTTGCAGCTTACCTATACAACTGTTTTGCATTAATAAAAGTTTTTTGCAAATTAGACGTACGACATTTCGTTACAACATCGACGCCATGCTTTCTAAAATTGTCTTAAGAAACAACCCCATCTTTCGAGCTCCAAAACCGAACTCTGTATCTTATACATAGAGGCTAATGAATTCTAACGTTTGGACCATTTCTCCATTAGTTACACAACCAAATCATGGTTATCAAACGGAATTACCGGGAGACAGTTAGACACGCAAGTATTCTCGCCAAATGTAACATAAGCCAGAAACGTCTTATTTATAACACGGGCAAATGATTCAAATCCTTGGCAGGGAAATAACAGGGGATTATGGGTAATAGGGAAAATTGCCGATGCGGACTGTTGCAATAGGAACGATTAATGAAACTGGACTACAAATGTTTATGCTTAAATTATTAGTCCTTAAGTCCTGAATGGATACCTGTGAAAGATGGATGAAGTTTCACATTCCGTTGAGCAAGGTTCTCGTGGATTTACTTCCAGTTGGAACGGGTCTTTCGCGTAGATAATTATGCTAAATAGGCATAGTTATTTAATAACTAATGTATACTTTCTGTTTGCTCTTTTATTACCAAAATGTTAAAATTCAAACATATATTTATTGTGGAGAGGGAATTTCAAATTGTATGTTTGATCATTACAAAAATCAAAACATAGATGTCCCCAAATAGGTGAATTTTTTCGGATTAATAATACTGTTTGGAATTTTTCTAAAATACTTAAATACAAGAAACTAGGCAAAAACTTGGAGAAATATTCATTAGGAAGCAACGGGTAAACCGATGATTTTGAATTTTTATAAACTTTTATTTAACTTCACTTGTTTCATGTAATTTGTATTCTCGATGAAGATGCATATTTAATTAAACGCATTATTCCGAACTTAACTGTTAATTAATCAAATATTTCAATTAAAATTTTGCTTCCATCCCAGTGGCGATGAGGAAATATTGACTTCAAAATTCTATAATATTTATTATAAGGAATTATAATTAAAAGAATACAAAATAGGAAATAATAAAAATAAAAAGACCCGCTTTTTAGATCACTAGTTAAAGTGTGTTTTTAAGAAGTATTTTTATTGAATTTATTATTCATTCGAAGTACCTGTTCTATTTTTACTGACTTCCTGATATGTTAGAGTTTTAAAATTTTATACACTATTGTATACTCGATGAAGATACATATTTAATATCTTCAGAACTTAAATGTTAATAATCAAATATTTTAATTAAAATTTTGCTTCCATCCCAGTGGCGCCATCTGAACGTAAATTTGAAAAAATATTGATTTCAAGATTCTATAATATTTATAATAAGGAATTATAAATTAAACACGAAAAAATAGAAAATAATTAAAGTAAAACTGTTTTTTAACACTAATTAATTTTTTTAGAATTCTTTTTATTAAATTATTTATTTTATTCGAAGCACAAACAAGACAAACAGACTTCCCTTAGACGGATTTTGTCCAAAATTTGATAGAAACCTACAGATTGTGTGTAAAGATTACGCACCAAATTTCATCTCCATAGCTCTAATAGTTTTCGAGTTATCGTGTTCACAGACAGACATAATTCCAAAATTGCGTTTTTCGGACTCAGGGAAGTCTAAACCGTGGAGATTCGTCAAAATCTCGAGTCCAAATTTTTTGACGATTACAATACTTTCTCTCTGTATACTTCGTATACGAGATAGTGAAAACAAGGATATCCATTAAAATCCATAGGTCAAATGGTTTCGGTATTACAGCACTTCTTTCAAAATTTCTTATGAGAAAAAGTAAAAATGAACTCGCACAGAAAGAAGGAGATAAATTCCGTGTCACGTGTTATTTATTCACTCAGAAACCCATTAATCACACTTGGATTTCGCTCATTGCTTTATAATAAAGGCACTCGCACTGCCGTTAGATGTTGTTGCAAACGCATTAAGAACGATGAAATAGAGATTGACACGGTTGGTGCTTCATCGGCATATTTACGGTGCGGACATAATTCTATCACAAGATGGTAAGAAAACGGAATTGAAGTGATCGGCTCGTAAAAATGTTTTAGAATTAAATAGGAGGATTCTTTAGGATAGTCAATTTTATCGTGGATTTAACGTTATCGATAAATACAATATAAGTTTGTGTTTTGCGTTCCACTAGAGGCGCATGGGTATTGAAGGAGGAAATTGTGCGTTTCAGCTATGTTAATAAGGAAATTCTAAAAGTAAATTAAACGTAGATGAAACGTTATCGATAAATACAAGTTTGTGTTTTGCGTTCCACCAGAGGCGCATGGGTATTGAAGGAGGAAGTTAACAAGGAAATTCTTAAAGTAGATTAAACGTAGATGAAACGTTATCGATAAATACAGTATAAGTTTGTGTTTTGCGTTCCACTAGAGGTGGATGGGTATTGAAGGAGGAAATTGTTAGTTTCAGCTACGTTAACAAGGAATTTCTTAAAATAAATTAAACGTACAAGAAATATTTTGATAAATAAAGTACAAGTTTGTGTTTTGCGTTCCACTAGAGGTGGATGGGTATTGAAGGAGGAAATTGTGCGTTTCAGCTACGTTAACAAG
>BGPR01017597.1:0-32262 GCA_013235015.1 Araneus ventricosus | reverse complement strand
TGTGTTTTTACTGTGGTGTCGTGCTTTTGTGTTTTTACTGTGGTGTCATGCTTTTGTTTCTTATTAATATCATGCTTTTATATCTTGCATGTAGTTATTGAAAGTGAAGTTCTGTGTAGTTTCAAATAAAAAGTAAAGATTAAGCTTGTTTTACATTAAAAGGATAAATTAGCTATGCCTTATTTGACAAGGCCTAATACAGTATTCATTTATTATATTTTGTGTTAATTTCTGTGTAGAAAGGAAAGCAGAGTTTACTTTTGTAATAATGAAAGAAAGATATTTTGAAATTATCAACTTTTGATTTTCAGTGTGGTAAGATTTTATAAGATTATTATATGTTTTTTAACAATGCCTTAAACATATTGCTACATCTTGTTTTGAAAATGGGATACATTAGAATTGCAACATACCAGTGTAGCTGGACTTTCATATTTCTCTTTCTCAGTGCATACTCTAACCCTCCTAGCGGCATAGGTGATATTTTCCCCCATTTTTCACCATTCAATTCAAAATCAGATAATTTATATGTATATTATCTTAAACAATTGTGGATAAAGTATTGAGATTGCAGAGATATGATTAAATACAAGGAAGTTCGATTAATTCACTTTTACCTGAAAGTTATAAGATAAAAATAATTGGGTCCTTGGGGGATTAAAATGGGTGTTTTTGTTGTTCAGATTCCATAGTAGAGAATTTAAATACTGATTACTTAAGTATTCCATCAAAATGCACAATTTGTTTTGTCTTTTCATAAATTATACACTTTCAGATAGAAACTTTGGATGCTTTTATAAGAACGGGCAAGAGTCTTAAAATCCAGCAGATATTTTTGCTGTAATTTGAAGTGATTAAAATCTTTTTTCACATTCTTAAAATTTCTAATTCCATTTAATCCATGGAGAGATTCAATCTTAATTTTTAATAATTATATTTAAAAAAAATTAATGAACATTTTTTCCTGACATTTTTCATCGAGTGATCTGTCAAGATTAATTGTAAATGAAGATGTGTGATATTCACTTATCAGATAGTTAAGGAAAAGAATAGAGCAAGTTTTAAGATGATTTTTCTTGCAAGTTGTTCTCATGGTTGGAATAATGAAGGAAATCTAACAATCAGAGAGAAGCAATTGCATTAAACCAGAAATGAAAATAAAAGTATTTAAAACATTCTGTGTTTAGAAATATATATCCCTTATATTTTGTAATTTATAAGTACTAATGTTATTATATATATATACAAGCTTAATATATATATTAAATTACACAACCTGCATCCCGTGTTTAGAGCCATTTGGCTCCTTTCCAGTTTGGATGGATGGAGGTGAATTTTATTTTTTAAGAAAGGACAAAAACAAGTAACAGGTACAATAACAAATAAAAATGAAAATGAAACATACACTGGTCGTCAGAACAACATAGAAAATAATACAAAATAGAAAAAAAACATAGAGGGAAAAAAATCATAAGTAGCCGGAAGTGTGTGTCAGTCTGGGTGGATGCGTGCTCAATTATTATCCTCTACAATGAGAATGTTCTCATCACATACAAAAAGCATTAGGAGTCGAAGTCGGGTTCTTGATAAGTTGTGAGAATGTTTTTCAACCACTGTAATTTAAGTGACACTGTTGGAGTTTGGAAATGCCAGGTGAGGGTAAACCGACATTTTGTGGCATAGTGAATTGGATCTCCTTTTTCTCCGCACGAGGAGTTGTCATAATATATATATATATATATATAAAGTTTGTACTTTGTCATTCGAATTTCAAAGCAAAATCTTAATCATTCAGCCTTTTGATTTATCCTATTGTTTAAGATTTGTCGTCCCACCATGTCCATTCAACCAGTTCGGTTGCTGTAATGACATGGGGCGGCGTTCTGTCTAAGATTTGAGTACAAAGTGCTTTTCTTAATGTATGGTCTCTTTAAGGATATAAAGATGTTTCTTTTAAAATTTTTTAACCTTATAGAGTTTAAGTACAATGTTTTGTTCTTTAAATAGATGCTAAGCAGAATTGAAATTTCTACACTTGCCTGTACTTAGAGCTTTCACTTCCCACCCTCATTTTATCGAAATATATTATCATTTACATCAAGAGAGTTTGCATTTAATTAGCAGTATCCTCACGGCTTTGCCCATGACATGGTTCTTGGAACATAATTCTCAATTGGCTCCTTACCAAGTAAAGATTGTATAGACATGTGGCATGATAAGCCAATAATAGTCTGGTGAAGAAGGAATATTTCCCCCTCTCTTTCACACTGCAGATCTTCAAAGAAAATCTTTGGACTCATCAGGAGAACAATCAAGTAAAATCACTAAAAAAGATATTTTATCTCTTTTTTAAAATTGGGAGGAAATGTTCCAATTAGTCCTTAAAACCTGTGGCGCCCCCACATTTTTTGTGGAACAATTAAATTTTTATTTCATTTTAGCTGCTTAAATTAGGAATTATAAAAAAGCACTAGTGTCCGGAAAAGCTAGCTAATTTTGTAGTTAAATTTTGTTTCATACTCCTTATACTCTCCAATCGCCGCTACTGTTTAAATCAATTTGAAAAATGTAACGAAATTAGAATATGGGATGCAGGAATTGTAGTTTATTGGAAGTTTTTCGGGAAAACTGATTATGTTTAAATAAATTCTTAAAATTCAGTAGGTTGCGTTATATGTTCAAAACAAATTTCTTTAGAACGACAATTGTTTGCTCCATCGGATGATGGATAGATTTTTTTCCCGACCGTTATGACACTACGAGCTAAGACGTGCGAAAAAGCACCCAAAACAACGCAAAATATGAAATAAAAAATTTTCTACTTTAAATTTTAAAATTCGGACTTCGAGTTGCATTGAGTCACCATTACCACTACCTGTGTGTCAAATTTCATGCATGTAAGTGCGATAGATTCGTCTTGGCACAGCATTCGCGCACACAAACATCTCCTTTTATAAGTATACGTTAATACTACCGAAGGCTTATTTTTCGCGAATTTAGTTGTGATAAGGGGACTGGGTTTTTAGTGTTTACCTAAAATAGTGTATTTGAAATGTAGAAAATCTGTATTAATAATATAAGTCATTTTTGTAATACTGTGTATTAAAAAACCGAAACAACTGGTTATGGAAAAAAAAATATTTTGCAGAAGTTATTGATTCTTTCTTATACACTGGTGGACAAATGCTAAGGACCATTTTTAATATTTCATAAAATTTGAACTTAATAGGAATACAATGATTCGCAATCAGTTGCGGAAAATCGTGGGACATATAATCGTCGGAACTCACTTTTTACCGTGAAGATTCGGTCACTAGGACATTTAAGGGGCTGTCCACAAATTGATGAAGACGAAAATTATTTTGGCCCACCCCGTTTCGCAGAAAGCTGATACTGAGTTGAAACTTTCATCAATAGTTTTGTTTGATGTTCATAATGTTTACATGCATTTTCGTAAAAATATTCGTGAAGATATAAAGGTTTCTTTAAAAAATCCTAATTTTTCCGCATGTTTTTTTGCTTATGACATGCAGAGTTTTCAACCAAATTGTACGAAGGTTACAGAATATTTGACAATATGTAAAAGAAGTTTTGTATTACAATTTGAATCAAATAATTTTAATATTACAGGAGATAAGAGTATTTGTAGTAAATAATTTTATACTGCGCATGTGCGAACGTAGCGAAATTTTTCTTTCATGATTTCAAAGGCAGATATGTAGGGACACTTATATAAAAATTCCAGTTCAATATCGTTAATATTCAGAAAGATATCGGCATTGCAGCGAGATGAATTTCGGTACACTGTAAGAGAAGCTAAATGATGAGGGTTCTTGCACAAATTGACATTTTTTAAACTTAAATCTTCGAACAGTAGTATTGAATTTTATGAAAGTTGAATATCCTGAATACAGATGTATACTAATAAATTAAACACATAATTTAAAATTTCTATGATAACTACTCGAAGATTCAAGTTTAATAAATTTCAGTTTGTGCATGGACCTTTATCATTTAGATTCTCTTATAGTGTTCCGAAATTCACCTAGCTGCAATATCGATATTTTTCTGCATATTAACTGTAGTGAACTGGAATTTTTATACAAATTGTCCAATGTATCTGGCTCGTATATTTCCATAATATGGCGGATCTTGTGTTTAACTTCGTCGTATAGTGGAGAGAATCGAGTATGTATTTTGGAAGATTGCTCCTTCTCCCGTGGATGGATGTTGCCCAAAATTTGATAAAGATCATCAATTTTGGTGTACAGAAATTGAATCTTTCTCGTCCCTTTTTGAGTTATCGTGTTTTCATGCACACTTCTACCCTTTTATGGATTTGGTACAAAATTTAAAACAGATCTTGAATTTAAGTTTTAAAAGCTTAAGCCAAATTTCATCCATCGAAGTCGTTACGTATTTGAGCTATCGTGTTCAAATACAAGCAGAGGGACCGACAGCACACACTTCCTGCAGACGGATTTTTTTCTAAAATTTGATACAGATGTAAAATTTTGGTGTTAAGCCCACATACAAAATTTTGTCCATCTAGCTCGTTCCGTTTTTGAGTTATCGTGTTCACATACACATACAGATATGGACGGACAGACAGATTTATTAAAAAAAAAAAAAATGGCTTTTTTCGGACTCGGGGGGCACTTCTCAAACGCGGAGATTCATCATAATCTGGTGATCCAATTTTTTGTCGATTACATTACTTTCTTTTTGTATATTTCGTATGCGAGAAAGTACGAACAACAAAAAATAATTCTTTAAATGTGAAGGTGATCATTGCCACCAGCAGAATCGAAAGGGTCAAGACAAATTATTAATTTTAGAGGGGTGTGTGTCTTAAGATGCATGCAGAATAACTCTTCGTATTCATTTAAGAGAAAACAACTTGTATTTATTTTAATGCGTGTAAGCAACACTTTAGTGTCATTGTGTGTAGCTAACTGTGGGAGCCGGCGGTAATTTTAAATGTAAAGCCATATGAAGTCAGATTTATTAGTTACGTATTATAATAATTCTGACAGATCGTCTCGAAATAGTTGCCATACACATCACATATCAATGTGATGTAGAGTTTTTAAAGGATTAATGCTTTGTCAATTTTCACCCTGTCATTTTCTCAATAATTGTAAGTTTATGCGTCTTTTCGGTGAAAATACAAAATTACAATTAAGTTAATCTATCCCTAGAGGACTAATCAACTGAAGTAATTAAGATGATCTATGATAGGGATACAGTGACGCCATCTACTAAAAGTGTACGATCCAAGCAAGAAGAAAACGAACAGAACGCCTTTTAATAACCGATACAGATTTTAATTTTATTGTGCAAAATAAGAAAAGCTTTGATAATTAAGTATAAAATAAATATTCGAATAGATTTTGTTTAAAAATCTGGTAAAAAGTGGAAAAAACATTTTTCATTCGAATCGATTTCGAATTTTCATTCATATTTGATTAAAAAAAGAGTGGATAGGTGCTAATTTTACAATCAATTTTATATTTACTAAAATTCCTATATTTCTAAATTCAAATTTATGAACATTTTTACCGAAGCAATAAATAAGAAGCAAAAAATTAGATATTTTTTCATTGAGAATTGGTGATTTTTTTAGTCAAATGGGAGAGATGTTTTAGACTGTTAAGAAAAACTTTCTACTTTTGGGAGCAGTTTTAAATAAAAGCTTTTCGTAAAGTTTTTTAAAATTAATTTATTTATTTTGGTTACTCATTGAGAAGCTCGGAAACATTCAGTAGATCAACTACACAGCGTTCGGTTTACCACATAGTCTTTTGGAGTCGAAGACTGAAGAGCGTGTTATTGATGAATGTTTACAACAACGGTAAACATCTTATCTCGACTAAGCAACACAAATGGGCACCATGGACTGTTTCAAACGAGCAGCGTGGAGTAATGAATCCCAGGTGAATCTATGCTTTTGAAAAAAGGGTGCATGTCGATTGTTTGGGGAAATAGAATTGACAATTTTCCATAGTGCAAGCCTAAAGAATCAGTTCGCATGTCACAGGCTTAAGGGATATAGAATGAGTAATTTATATACGGGGTGTTGGATAAGATTAAAATCATCTTCCATATATAAGGAGAAAATGTCATTTCCCCCCTTAGTTTTCAGAGAATTCGTTTTTATTGACTCGGTAGTGCTCTTTTCCAAAACAAACAATTCGATTCACAGGCTACGTTACGCCGAGGGAATCTGAAAACATGCACTCAGTCCATTAAAGCATGGCAGATTGCTTGTCACGTTGGAACTATTCAGGGTAATGATGGCTTAGAGATGGTTTGGGACCTTATTTGGTGAAGGATTTTGGATTTCCGAGGCATATGTTGGTTTTCTTAATGCAGGGTAATCATCTATATACTTTTATTTCTTTCAAACATCCCGATGATTTCGCTTAATGGATAGAAGGTATTGTATAGCAACGGATTCGGAAACCTTCGGCGCTTTTGCGCATGTGCCGGGCAGAGTTATTTTCATCAAAATAGGGGGGAAGTGAAGAAAGGAAGAGTGATGTTTACTTTTACTGAGCGTGATCTAACGAAGAACTCCGGAAATGCGCTCATATGACTCATTGCTTGACAAAAAGAAGGTAGTCTCGGAATCCGTGGTCAGACTATACTTGTCTCCTTTGTATGACAAAGCTTTTGCTTGGTTGAAGGAAGATTTTACTCACTTTTAGGCCACCTAGGATCCTTGATTAAAATCTCGACGTTAATTTTAAATATTAATATTGTACATGCTTTTTAATTAATAATGTATATTAACTTGGTTCTCATTTATATTGCTTAATTTTTTAACGTTTGCCTTACTTTTAAATATGTCGGTCATAATTATCCGAACTACGGAAACTTTGTGCTGCACTTAAAATAAGACCTTTCGGCACCAAATTTTAAATAGACTTATTTTTCCTCTTTGAAAGATTAAAAAAAAAAAAACTGCTACTCGGATTTCGGAGCATCAAAAAAAGTCGTCGGTTATATTCGCAAAAGATATTCTAAAGAGATTTTGAAAGTCGTTGTCAGAAACATTTATTTTGATTTGTCCTCCTGCCATGTGTTCCAGACATTTATCACTAACATGATGGCCGCGATCGTGTTAAGCTCCCTACCAACGACAACAATAGGTAGCCAAATCCCCGTTTCTTTTGGGTATGGAAAATAAAGCCCTTGCTGTTCTTGATTCCCCTTGCATTTATCTATTTTATTTTATCTTAATCACTGATATTAGTTTGTTTTTAGAAATATTTATTTGTAGAAGCTTCATCTTAAGCTTTCTCTTGACGTTGGTTTGTAGTTCAACTTAAATACCGTAGCAAGATGAACACGACTTGTGTCTATTCGATTTTCTTTTGAGAATAAAATGACTTAAAAAGGGTGGAAATTTTGTCGTACATTTTACATGCAGCTAATAAACATTTAAGACTTAATTGCTGCATTCTTTAAGAACATTACAATAGAGTCTCCCTACAACGAAGTTTCCCTACAGCGAATTTCTTCCTATAACGAAATTTTTAATCGGAATGTTAAAAAACATTCAAAACATTCTCCATATAACGAAATGGTTGTCTCCCTATAACGAATTTTTTCAGACCTTTATCTTTTTGATTTTTGTCATTTTTGGAGAAAGTTGCTAATTTCTGTGCAAACAAATCGCTCACACGTGCCTGTATCTGGAACCACTCGCATTGTTCATTCCAGCGATAACACATAACAATAGAATGCTATGTGAAGGGTAATGCAGTTGTGGGGACCTGGGTTTCTACACAGGGAGCAATATTTCTACGGGTCAAGATTCCAAGAATCGGGGTGGAAACAGCAAATGGATGTGATAATATGCATTTTATGTTTATCCGTACTAGTACATATTATTCTCTAAATTGGTGAATTGTCTTCGCTTTTGAGCATTTTATTTATACAGCAAAAATTAGTATAATTTTAACAAATTTGTAATAAATATTACTTCATTTTTAATTGAAAGTCGTAATTAAATATTTTTGAACTTATCGCACATACTAAAAGGTTTGTAACATTTACTTAAATAACTGCAAAAATGTCTAATCTCCGTATAACGAAATTTTCTCTATAGGGAATTTTTCAACTGGAACCAAACGATTTCGTTATAGGGAGATTCCACTGTATTTCTCTTAGTCTTTGCTCTTTATTCAGTCTTTAGGATAGGTTTCCATGTTATTAACATTCCCGTTTAATCGAATATTCTGTGTCGACTGTATTGTCTACTACAACATACCTAACCATTTTCTCATAAAATCGCGCAAACTAATCTAATAACCTCTCTTGCATCTGTTGGAGCATCTTAATCATCCTGCGAGGAAAGATGGAAAGGCCTATTATAGTCTGTATCTATATCCGCAGGCTAATTGAAACGATGCAAGCATGCGCTTCTGTGTTGATGACCAGTGGCATTTCTGGTACGTTATTGAAGATTATGAGATATATTAACTACTAGCAGTACGCGCACGGCGTCGCCCGTGGAACCAGGACTTAAAAAAAAACGTCCACAATGACACGAAAAAGTTTTGAAAACAAAACAAAATATACACATTGATTTTCCCGCTTACTTTTCTTTGCGATAATGACATTTCAACTGTAGGAAAACAGTACAGAGTACGTTAATACAAAACAATATTAAAAAATTGCAACGTGAAAATCATTATTAGATAGCAAGCAAAATATGCGACACAAAGAAACACGTTAAGACACTGCCGAAGATAATAATCGATGTCATTTAGTTAAAGGTTATGAAGTCTCCTGCGCTCTGCACCGCCAGCCAATGAAATTGCAACAATGCATGCTGGGAACGTTTACTTGCTTCGGAGAATGTCTCGCGGAGAAAGCTCGCTAGCGAAAAATCTCTTTGAACTGACCAGGGAACAATTAATTAAAAAATAACGGAAAAAGGTATTTTAACCGTTCTTGTTTTAAATCCGACAGAAACGTTCCAGTTATAATCTGAAAAAAATTGAAAATGATAGCATTATTAGATCGGATGCGAGAATTTTAAGAAATTCGAATGGAAAATTAACATAAAAGTGACTATTTTTCAAAAAATTCTCAAAATTCAGTAAATTACGTTTGAAGCTCAAAACAAATTTCATTAGAAAGAAAATTGTTTGTTCTATCCGATGGTGTATCAATTTTTTCGAACATTTACCAGAAACGATACTGTGGACAAAAATGTCTCAAAAATCACCCAAAACAACACAAAACATTAAGTAAAAAATTTTCTAGATTAAATTTTAAAATTCGGGCTTCGAGGTGCATTGAGTCACCATTACGACTACCTGTGTGCCAAATTTCATAGCTGTAAGTGCGATAGTTTCGTCTGGATATCGCACGTATGCACACGCACGCACGCACACAGCCTTTTATAAGTATAGATAAAGCTACAGAAAATGCAGTTATCTACTTTTGTCTCGAAGCTGAAAACACCATTAAACATGAGGTTAATACATCAGCAATTTCCACTATATAAACAGGTCTCATCTTACAGTGATAATGCTATTAGTTTCAGATTAATCTTTTTAGTGAAGAGGGAGGATATATCGTCGTTCGCAACTCTTGCGAAAAGTGCCAACGACGATATATCATTGCGTATGCGATGGCGTCTTACTATTCTCATCGCGAGAGAACTGTATCTCAAAATAAATTTATAAAACGTTATAAATCGTTTTATTAATATATTCTATTTATTAATAATATTCGATTAATATTAATGGCTAGCCGCCTTCGGCGACCAGCTTGTTCGCCGGGAATATGATTTAAATTGAATCTTACCTCATTTTATATTCGTGGTTCTCTTGAAAACGTAATTTTAAACTTCATATTGTGGTAGATATTTGAACCATGTTCTATTAGTGACCTTGCACCTGTTCTGTTCATTTTCTATATAAATGTCCCTAATGGAGTCAAATAACTGATCATGCCCTATCTTCACTTTCTTATTCCTCTTGTAAAATATGCATTTGCGGCGGCATGTTAGTTGGATTAAAACATGTTCAAAAAAGAATGGAAACGTAGCAGTGTCAACTTATGTTTCTTAATATAAACAAAGAAATATATCGGAGAGCTTTGTTTACAGATTTCACAAAAATTAATTATGTCAACAAATATTTAAAAAAAATATTAAAATTCAAGAAAACATTTTACGGCAAGTTAATTGATAGCATTGAAAAGGTAATTTTTTGCACTTTCAGACAGTGCAAAAATGATTTTTCTGCTGTAATATTTTCGGAAGTTATTACAGAAAACACCGAAATTTCGTTTAATTTTTAATTAATTAAAATTCTAATTAAAACTTCAAAAAAGGGCTCCGAGGTGCACATTTCCACCCTCCAAAGTATGTTTGTGCCAAATTTCGTAGCTGTATGTCCAGCGGTCTGCCCTGTAGAGCGCTAACACACAGACACTCTACTTTATTATTAGTAGAGATATTCGACCAATATTATCAGTTAATATACGATTAACATTAATAATAATCGATTCATATTGTAAGTTAATATTCGATTTTTCTATTTTTCATATTGTTTTATATTTGTTATTCGTATGATTTTCAACAGATATTAAAATACAATTGGAATTAATTTATTCTCCCTTTATTTCGTAATGTGCTCCTTTTTGCCTTTTATAAACATCATTCTTTTGTTTTTTATGAGCTTTTACCCAAACCTTATCAAATTCTCCGAATTGTTCCGGCGTTCTTCGCATAGGTACTATACTTTCGATCGGCACAATAAGGGTTTAAATGATTTTTTTAAAATCATTTAATGAGTTGTTTTACTTCTTATTCAAAATATGTCAAAGGTAAAAATTAAAACATGAGAATAATAATAATTCATGACGCTCCATGTGCATTAGGTTAAAAGAGGACTAGAGGGGGAACAAATTTTCAGTGCAAAAAATACAACAAAAGGAAATAATTGCACACAGATAGTATTTTAATGGGTCAAGATTCTTAATAATAATGGATTTCTCCAGTAGGATGGAAACTAAAAATTGCGCTTTCCTTAAACTCGTGTACGTGCAAGTATATTTTGATTTGACTAGGGATGGGAAAAACCTACCGGTTTAAACTGAAAGCCGTTTTTTTTTTGTTTTGGTTAACCGGTTTTTTTTTCGGTTATTTTTTTGCTCCGGTTTAAACCGGTTATTTTTTTAAATCCAAAAAACGGGGGAAAAAATCCGGCAAAATCATCTATCAAAAGATAGGCTCGATTTTAGGTTCTAGTTATGAAGTTTTGAATTTCATCATCTTAGGCCAATAAACGGCCACCGCTTCCTCGAGGCGGGCATTGAGATGGTCTAAAATAGTCATAGTCAAGCTTTCATAACTCGATTAGTTTTGGTCGCAGAAGAGTGGAACATTTTGTTTAAAATTTCAGTGTGTCAAAAATATTTTAATAAATATGATTAATAAGGACGAGGGACTGTATAAAAATTTAGACATGTTTTTTTTTTTATTATTATACATCTAGACGCAAACAACACAAAATACGATTATTTACGTCTGTACTCTCTAATTACTTTTTTTTGTCTACAATACTTAATACAATTCTTAAAAATTTGTCTACAATACTTACTTATTGTATTAATTACTCATTTATTATTATTACTTATTGTATTAATTACTTATTTATAATCATTACTTATTACATTAATTATTGTATTAATACTTACTTATTGTATATTATTATTATTAATAAAATTTTTTCCACAAACGTTGCTTTTTTAAAAAAACCGGTTATTTTGAGCGGTTTTAACCGTCAGGTTAAACCGGAGGGGAAAAAAACCGGTATAACCGAAAACCGGTTTTTTTTTTTTGCAATAACCGCTATCCCTAGATTTGACTGCTACTCGTCGAACTCACTTTTACAGTGTTTCTTAACGTTTATACTCGTCTACGTTTAATGATTTTCTGAATCACATGTATTTCATAAACGTAAAAATGAAAAACTTACGAATCGTGTATGACTCATGACGGTGAATATGCTAATTTTAGACTAGAGTTTTCTCCAAATGAAAAAGTAATTTGCTTTCTTTTCCTAAGTATTGTAATTGTGACTTGACGAGTCAACTTTTGAATCCTATTGCTCTAACAATTGGAATAAGATTTATCTATCGCCTCACATCGTTCTATATCTTTTGTCAATTTTCAGTAAAGTCAAAGCTTCAAGGAACCGAATTTTATTGAATTTTCCCAATAGAGTCAATTATGTGAACTTACATTTACACGAAAAATGTAACTCCGTGTGTCATCTAAACATGCGCCTGCGTCATTTAACCCATTCACTGCCAGCAACATTTAGAGCACAGCCAGACTCTATGAATATAGTACGAGATATTTCGTAGTTGGCAGTGAATGGGTTAAATCGAATATGTATGTCCTTAGCATCGTAGATTTTGTTTACATTTTGTGGCACCTTTTTGAGAGGAAAAAAAAACGCGTTATCCTTTGGCGTTTTACTGATATAATGCAAAAGAGAATGACGATTATCATACGAAAATGTTTTTCAAGTTTCCATTTAAAATTCCGGAGTTAATTAAAAGCATGCGCTGCGAAGATTCGATATCATACTGCATATTGGCGTACTAGTGTTGACGAAAGACTTTCCAACACAATTGTCTTCTTTTCTAATCCTTCTGATCTGAATCGGATCAGATCCATGAGGTCGTTCGAATTCATCACCTCCAACACGAAATCCGGTCGCTTGAGCAAGTCATCATGCACCAAGGCAACACAGTCAAGTAGATGTTGCGGAGTGGCCTCAATCATGTTGCACTTTGGGTAGATATTGAACTTCTTATCACCACGAGAGAATCTGAGGGTTTTTAAGTGACCGGAAGCTAAGCGAGTCAAAGCTGTTTGGTCTTTCCTATTCCCCTTAAAATGTATAGTAGCACCGGGGCCTTCACTACGATACCATGAATGAACACAATTGTGTATATGTTTATTAACTAACTTGTAAAAAATGAAAGTAATCGAATAAATAATTCAAGAAAAAATAACTAAATGTGTTACAAATTAAAAAAAAAAACGTCAATACAATTTGCATTAGACTTTCTCAAATAATGCTAACGATGCTCCTTGTGTAAATGGAAAACGATATTAAAAAATTAGAAAAAAATTAAGAACTTAAAAAAAGAAATTTAACTAAAATTTTGATGTAAGAATTAAAATTATTTTATCGAAGTAATTATGAAGCAAAAAAATTAACTATTATTTCATTCACCCTAAGAATTATTATTAATGTTACTAGCAGGATGCGCAGTAGATTCAAAATTTGAAATAGCGCAGCTCACTTTAAGTTTATCGTGTGAGCATGGATTGCCTCAATTGCTAAAATTTACTTCGGAATCATAAATTAATCAAATATAGAAAATTTTAATACTCTATGTATGGAAAGGTTAAATTAATTAATACTAAGTGCATATGAGAAGTATTCAAAACTTATCAACTTTCCCATAGCAAATTTATTATTCTTATTTAGCTTTGACAATAAATCACGGCACTACAACACAATAACCATATAGAGATAAAACACTGTGTTGATGAAAAGCTAACATTCTATCTTTGCAAATAGCATTCATTAAAAATCTTTCATTTACCTGAATTTTTAAAATTTAATTTGCACCGTCAACTAACTGTACATTCATCTTTCCTGCAGTCCGCCATTTTAAAATCTTTATTTGATATTAGAACAAAGGAAGAATCAAAGTTCGGGTTGCCCATACATCTATGCAATGCAATGCAATTCATGAAATAAAACAAAATTATCTAACTTGATATATAAGTTTGGAAAGTGACCTTATATAATAGAAGCTTAAGTCTACGTTGACTGCAGAGAAAACTGGTATACGATATTTTCTGTTTGAATTTCTCGAACTTCAGTTTCCTTCTTGGAATAAACTGCTTAACACGTTCACGCCGGCGCGTACCACCGGTGGCTCGCACTTGGATGTTCCATCAGGCGGTGCGTACCACCAACAATTTAGATGGTTTATCAACTAGAAAAAAATTCCATATACAGTAGAGTCCTGTTAATCCGCGCTCCGCTTAATACGAGGTAGCTTTAAAAAAAGTAATAAAAAATTCCATTGTAGTACTATCTGTCACTGGATAAAGAATTAAGATTTTTTTCCCTCTCGCTAATGCTTAAAATTTGTCGCCTGCCTGTTGAGCCGGCGATCAGTTTTTCTTGGAATTTTCGCATGATTACCGAAGAAGAAGAAGAAATTGATGAAACTGAAGATTTAAATCATGAAACGGAGATAATTTGCATGCAGAAGGCACGGCAGCGTTAGATGTTACCCTTCGCTATATTGAGCAGCAACCAGATGCTTTCCCACATAACGTTTTATTTTTGAAACGCTTGTGAGACAACGCAGCAAGAAAGAAACTTTCTGCTCAAAAACAAACAACTTTAGATTCATTTTTTAAACATTAAATCAAGTGAGTGTGATTGTATTTAAATTATATGTTATTTAAAATACATTTTATGTTTGCAAATCTGTGTGCTCGTTATTTTTTCGCTATTTGATCTCTCTATTTTTCAGTTATACTTACATATATAAAACTGAATTTTTCTCTTCGATTTTATTATGTAGTCCGCATAATCCGAGTTGCTGTCGGTCCGGATCAACTCGGATTATCGGGACTTGACTGTAGCTGAAAATTAAAATAATGGAAATTTAACGTATATTAATTGACAAAGTAGGATTTATTTTATTTCAACTCAGTATTATAAACATAACAATTCTATATTATAAACTCAATTGTTTAATTATTGCTATGCAATTTTTTAAAACATTTCAAACAAAGTTCTGGCAAAAACCTGACAGCAATAGTGGTAAAAAAATGAAGAGCAGGAATGGTTATCATTGCGGTAAAATTTCATTTTTCACTTTAGTTCGGCACCGCTCGAAAAAGCAAACGCTCTTCGACTAGCCGCCCATGGGAGAGAAACATGAATTGCAGAACCGGCGTGAACGTGTTGTTGAAAATGTGCTTTACGTTTTTAAGATTAGGATAAAAAAAAAGTGCCCAGAATGAGATTTGCATCAATTATAAAATGATGGGAAAATTTCTACCATCCGATTGGCACAGGATAGCCAAAGATAGCTCTTGTGCCCAGTGGCGGTTTTTCCCACAGGTGTTTGAGGCGCTTGCCTCGTGCCTCGAGAATCTAGGAGGCCTGAAAACCTATTCGACGTACATCGTAGTGTTAAACCGACGTCGATTTTTCGACATTTCGTAGGGGAAGGGGGCCTCAAAGCGATTTTTAGCCTGTGGCCTCATATTGACAAAGTCCGCCACTGCTTGTGCCATGAAACATTACCAAACCAAACCGTTCAGACCCATGGAGCTTCTGTACTCCAGGTTGCTGTAAGGGGCCCATTATTTTGGGAGGGAGGAAAGAGTATGGCTGCATCCTTGAATGCCTTATTTCGAATGATAGCATCGTAAGCTTTCACGATTATTTAATTGTAGTGGGTGCCGATCTGGATTCTTATCACTAATCACATATTTATTCTGAACCAGGTCCGCCAGCTTGGATTCAAATAATCAAAGATGTACGCAATTTTAAAAAATAATAAGTTCAGGAGAATTTATATTGACTTTCAAGTCGTGATTGTTCAATTCTACTTTCAGTTGGAGATCTAGTTCTCGATTCGGACTGACATTTATTAAAATAAAAATTATTGTTTGCATATAAATTTTAACTTACAGTTTTGTTTCTAACTTTGAAAATGAATTTATTAGGCGCCTTTGAATGCAAATAACGTTTATGGATTTTATTTAGTGTTAATGACATCATTTGGCTTTTATCGTAGCGCTTGTTATCGGCACAGATCGTTTTTATTCGCTTTGCCATCAAAAGAATTGAAAAATGTAATCATTATAATTCCTTTCTGCCTTTTTAATGACGTGCAGAATCAAAACCTCTATTTAAATTGAATGCTCATTTTTTTTAGCTAACTATTAACAATAACTAATTTTTGTTTCTTTCGTGAAAAAAATATGAAAAATATTTTTTTTAAATATAGTTTTCAGTGTTTTTAAAATTTATAATACCATTTTGTGTTTTTGTGGAGAACTTTTCTGAAAGGAAGCGACATGTGAATAAACTATTTACTGAACTTCTTGTCACTGAAGCCACTTATTTTAATACAATTTTATTCTAGTTATTTCATGTATAGTTTTATGCAAATTGCTGTAAAAGGAAAGTTATATTATGTAATAATTACTTGAAGTGTGGACTTATTTACTGAGATATACCGGATTATTTGCCATTACTGTTTAAAATTCTTGAGTGTACTTTTGGTTATCAGTGATCTATGCTAATTAAATTTCTCATTTTTAAAAAATTCTTATGCCGTTATATGATTTGGATAAAGATGAATGATAATTTTTTAAACTTTAGATTCTTGATATGATTCTGGCAAAGAAATGTTAAAATGTATTGCTTTGATTTATCACGTATTGATCAGTTGATTTCGCCCCCATCCCCTTCTTCTCTTCTAATTCTGCAACGCAATTCTAATTTCAAGGAAATGTTTGGAATTAATTCGCTTTGCAGCTCTTTTTTTTTGCTAAGTATTGTTGAAGAGTTTGACTGATAAACACTCTTCACAACTTAAGATAACATCCTTTGAAGAAATTTGCCAATTTTTCACGATCTCATTTGTCATGGCGATCTACATTTTCAGAAGCCCTTGATGAAGGATATTTTATACGCTGCATTTGGAGGTTTGACATCGATGTTTATTATCAGAACAGCCTTCTGCTCATTGCAGGCCGTTGCATGATTAGATAAACTCGTGACGTCTGTTTTTGTACGATTGAAAGATCTAACAATTTAGATTTTTTTTATATCTTCAATGCACATTTTTTTAAAAACAAAAATTAGTCCCAGAAGGTTAAATTTACTTAATAGAAAAGATTGTTGAGAGAGAGTATATATTTTTTCTTGTTTTCGGACACTGCTCTGACCTTACTGATATACTGATATTTTATCCTCTAAGGCTGTCTTCGCGAAAAGATGAAGCAAAGGACTTCACCCAACCCACATTTTGGGGTAGAAAAAATTTGCTGATGACTACAAAATTTCATATGATTGTTACAGACATATTCTTCTATGAATAGTTGAAAGTCGTTTTTGTATAAAAAATTTTCGAAGGTCAAAATATATACGCAAAGAGGGATGTAATTAAAAATTAAAAATGTACAATTTTTGTTGGAAAAAAGATGAATAGAAAGTGAGTGGAATGTTTATATATTGCTTAATTGTTATTCGAAAACACGAGGAATGACCTCCTAATTGATTTTGCTTCATTGTATGACATCTTCAAGAAGGCAAGTTGATTTTCTTTCTGCAAACAGTAGCAATGTGGGAATTGATTTATTCCTTATTCTTTTTCACACCCTCTCGTACGTCTTTGATCTCCACCCATTGAGATGGTTGACGTCAGGAAAGCAAGAATTTTTTAAACTTAGAGAATTCGTTTGTCTTAAATGCCCCCTTAGCAATGTTTTAAAACTGAAGCGAATCTGCTATTCGGCAATCATTTTCCGTTGAATATAGCAGTATTAGAAATCATCTGCTTCATCCTTTATTATTAATTAATTTAATAAAAACAATTTTTCTGCGCACAATTTTATTCGTATGTTAAAAAGTAGAATTTTGTGATTATTTTCTACTTTCTAATCTATAATGTTTTATTCATTATTATAAGCATGGCGCCTTAAATGCACTACCAGGTGGCGCCACTTGTACGGAATCAAAATTTAATTAATGAATCAATTAACCGATTATAAAGTTCAGAACATATTAAAACATTAGTATATTGTTATCGAGAATACATAAGTGTAGAAAATTTCAAAACTAGCGCATCAGGGAGTGAATGGAAAATCGATCACAAAATTTCATCTGTACAAACATGAAACAAGTTCAGTTGAATAAAAGTGCGTGAAAACGTTGCAGTTGATGATATCTCCATTTTGAAACGTAATTTTGAAGTAGCAACTTAATACGGATGGGGTAAGAAGCTATTTTTTTTTATTTAATTGATATGCCGTATATTTTATAGGAAAAAGAGAATTTTTGGAGAAAATTAACCTCCAATGTGGAATTTGGGGAGAAAGTCAGAGTCAAACTCGCGGCCCCCTTTTATTAGATGAGAGAACGCAGGGCAAAGACATTTAGGGGCTTTTCATTGTTATGTGGAAAGCGATGAAAGCAGAAGAAATTGCAGGAAACGGGATCGAAAAGGAAAACATGGCCCAAGCAGCGGATGTTCATTATATACTGCATTATAACATAATTACAGACTCCGAGAGCTTAACGAGGATGCGGTAACTCAATAAAATCTGGTCCCCGCGCTGTTTGACAAAGGAAGTCTTTAAAAGCTCGTGAAGTAGGCGTATTCAAGGAACAGCGACTCTTTTATCAGGTATGCAAAGGCACAGAAGGAAAGATTTCAACAAAAACATCGCCAGTGATATTTCCCCCCCTATTAGATCGATGTAAACGGTAAATTGATATTTCATATACAAATAAGTAATTATTTGACTCCGTAATATACGTTCAGTTGTCAGACGCAGGTATCGCATTACCGGTATTGAAATTTTCAAACATATAACTAATTCATGCATAGCAATGATTTAAACTAGGGTTTCTTAAATTTTTTTCTACTTGCCTCCCAAAATTGGAAAACGAATAAAATACAGAGCATTTAGTAATTAATGAAGTAATGATAAACAAAGGATTTCTGTTTAAAATAGCTATTGAGCAAATTAAATTCAAATGTTTTATTTAATTGGAGAGAGTTTTTTTAACTGACTTTGATCCCGAATATCGTAGAACCTGAACGAAGTTCGATTTTAAAAACTTCGCAACCCCAAACTTCTTCTTTCCGGCTGAACGTGAGGATACGCAATTTAAGAAGCCCTGATTTAAACAGTAAAAATAATTGTGGATTCTTTTATATGAATGGGCAAAGTGATGCATTTTCTAACAGTGGCGAATCCAGAGGCTGTTTCTTCTTAATCTCCCTTTAAAAAAAGTGACAGCATTTCTTCCTGACTTTTGAAAGGGTCGAAATTTTCACACTTTTGTAGCCATTCCACTCGTATTTGTAGCGTTGACACGGCCAAAAACATGTCTTTACTTTCTCTTATACGAAATATACAAAGAGAAAGTATTGTAATCGTCAAAAAATTCGAACTCAAGATTTTGGCGAATCTCTACGTTTTAGACCTCCCCGAGTCCGAAAAATACAATTTTGGAATTATGTCTGTCTGTATGTCTGTGAACTCGAAAACTATTAGAGATACAGGGATGAAATTTCGTATGTGATCTTTACACATAATTTGTAGGTTTCTTTCAAATTTTGGACAAAATCTGTCGAAGGGTTGACTGTCTGTCGGACTGTATAATCGCATACTTGTAAAATTATATCTCCTAAAATATCTCCTTTTGGTTTAGATAAATAAAAATTTGTATGACGGTTGCTAACATTAATTATAGATCTGTGCCCAAATTTCGTTTCAATCGGTTAAAAAAAAGGCGGTCAAATTGCATAATTAATTTTTGTAATCCGATTTTCCATACGCATGTGTACTCGTAGCAATCTGTGCACGCGGAAGGATTACGTCACTTTGTCCTTGAGCTGGCAAGAGTGGAACCTAGCAGTGTGTGATAGTTGCTTTTTAATCGGTACTCGTCTCTTTATCAGAAGGTTTTTCATTGTAGATTAGTCATTGGATTCTGGGTTACAGTAGGTTCGAATTTTTTTTTATCCACGCGAAGGGAGGGGAAAGAGCACCTTTTTGGGGAAGTATACGAGAAAGTTTAAGGGAAACCACTCCCTTTTACGTGTGTACTGGGAGCAAAATCTCTGCGCATGCGCAAGCTATTCAGCGAGGTCATTTTCTCCTGTTTTTTTTTTTCTCGCGGAGCTTGCTAGAGTGTGTAAGAAAATAAATATTGCTGAGTTTTAGTATATACGCATCTCTTTGAATTTGATTCTTCACCTAAATATTTTACGATCACTATAATCTACAATGAAAAACCTTCTGATAGTCATTG
This sequence comes from Araneus ventricosus, assembly GCA_013235015.1. Classification (NCBI taxonomy): domain Eukaryota; kingdom Metazoa; phylum Arthropoda; class Arachnida; order Araneae; family Araneidae; genus Araneus; species Araneus ventricosus. Next base: position 12,127 of record BGPR01017597.1, on the reverse strand, counting down.
CATTCTGGATTACAGTAGGTTCGAATTTTTTATCCACGCAGGGGGAGGGGAAATGACAAATTTTTGAGAACTTTACGAGAAAGTTTAGGGGAGGCCACTCCCGCGGGTTGCTAGTTATTTCATTGTGTTTTTTATTAAATTTTCGAAGTATTGTAGTGTTCTTAATGATTCTTATTGTTAGGTGAGTAAAGCCTGTAAAGTTAAAGTGATTCGGTCTACATAAGCCGTAAGGTTTGACATTCGTCAAGACGATACAAAATTTTTTATACCTCAGCCCCTCCCCCCGCGACCCAAATCCTGGATTCGCCACTGTTTTCTAAACAATATATCCCTGTAATTAAATAGAAATTTTTTTCATTGTATGGGAGACCATTTTTGCATGTTTTTAATTAAGGCGGAAATCGGGTGTTCTAGCAGGGTAGTAGAGCATTGGGGAAAACTGGACGCTAGCTAGGGAAATCTAGGCTATCCAATCCTAAGAAGTTTTTGATTGATGTTCACTGAACTTGTAACTGATGACTGAAACAATTTTAACGAATTCTCGTCTTCCTTCTCTATGGGTGTGTGCTTGGAGCCGATGGATTGTGGAAGTTTAAAAGTTATCTTTGGGTGTATGAAAGTTTGAAGTGCCGTTTTATGTGTATACTCAGCTGAGCACAGTTCAGATTTATGAGAGCCTCATCCAAAATCCATCGCTGCAGCAACCTAACCATTCAACTTTTTAATCCGACGGGCCTGTTTATGAGGAGTTCGAGTCTGGTTGAAATTATGAAATGTCCAGTGAACTGCATCCCACAAAAATTGTTTAAAAATAGTTAAAATCTTTCGTTAATAGATTATTTTGTATTATTTACTGTTCATGATTATAATTGTACATACATATAGAGCGTAACAAATTATACTTTAACTATTTTGCTTTTTGTAGGTTCTTGCTGAGATAGCTCTTTATTCGTTTTGGATTTATGATTAAATGCTTACGTTAAATGCGATCGGACTCCAGCTGGTTTGGATTAGCGATTCTGTACTGTACTAAAAAGAAAACGCTGCCTTTGAAGCGTGAAAGTGTGCGAAAACATTATGCTTTTGTATGGATATTGAAAGATTTGCTTATTTTTCATTAGCACTTTCGAAATTGGTTCTCGTTATTTTTGAATTTTTAAAATAGAATGTGGACTATTTAGTTCTGTGTGTCACTGTTTTCATATTCTATGCATAAACGAATGCTATAAGTTGTATGTGTTTCTATTTTAAAATTTTGGAATCTAAAATAAGTAAATAACTGCACTGCATTACGGAACTCGCCTGAGTAACCGTAACATCATTTATTTGTTTAATTTTTGCAGTATAATTACACGTTATTAGATAGTTAGTTTTTAAATCGATACATTTCTGGTGGAGCGGAAGAAATTGGTTTCTCTGAAGATGAAATAAATAAATAAAAGGTACCAGCACGTTAATCAAGCATTAATTTGGTAATTAGAGTTTCTTGAAGGAAATAAAATCAAAATTTCTTTCTGATTAAGAAGCAAAATCTGCTATTTATTCTTTCCTTCCTTTATTATTTTTGGCATTGATAACCATTCCGATATTTTCAAAAATATGTAAATATTTTCAGAGAGTTGAGGTCTTTTATTTCTCTCTCTCTCTCTCTCTCTCTCTCTCTCTCAAATTTGCTCGCATGTATTTAATATTTGATTTTCCCCACTTTTGCAGATCTACAATCTTCGTTGGTATAAGATTGATTATTCCGTTTTCCGATTTCATGTTCGTATGTTATATATGCACCGATTTAAAATTTCTGTGTATCAAACCAGCGGGTCTCCCCTAAACTTTCTCGTATACTTCCCCAAAAAGGTGCTGTTTCCCCTCCCCCCGCGTGGATAAAAAAATTCGAACCTATTGTAACCCAGGATCCAATGACTATCAGAAAATATTTAGGTAAAGAATCAAATTTAAAGAGATGCGTTCCGATTTAAATGCGTACCGATTTCTACTCTTGCTGGCTCAAGGACAAAGTCACATAATCCTCCCGCGTGCACAGATTGCTACCATTACGCATGCGTGGGAGAATCGGATTAAAAAAAGCGCCAAGCAGGAGTCAATAAATATTGTGCACAGAAGATTGCGTCCAGTACGCATGCGCGTGGAGAAAGCGGATTCGTTGGAGATGCGATTAAACAGACCGACAGACAGTCAACCCTTTGACGGATTTGGCCCAAAATTTTATAGACCTATATTCATGACGATAAAACTCTGTACCAAATTTTATCCATCTAGCTATTCAAGCTTTTGGGTTATAATGTTAACATGACCGCGGACATACAGACAGACTTCCCGTTGACGGATTTTGTCCAAAATTTGATACAAACCTACAAATTATGTGTAAAGACCACATATCAAATTTCATCCCCGTAGCTCTAATAGTTTTCGAGTTATCGTGTTCACAGACAGACACAATTCCAAAATTGTGTTTTTCGGATTCAGGGAGGTCTAAAACGTGGAGATTCGTCAAAATCTGGAGTTCGAATTTTTTGACGATTACAATACTTTCTCTTTGTATACTTCGTATACAAGAAAGTAATAAAAGCTGTCAAATTATTCGAGCATCTGCCCTTTTTTCGTATTTGTAATCGTCTGTTTTTTTTTTTCCAAGGTCGATGAAAATACCATAACGGAAATCCTCTTCAATCGCCTGCAAGTTATAAATTAAGTTAGGTCGGGATTGATTTGTTAGGAGAGCAGCGCTTGAACGACACGCACACTTACAATAGACCAGCTGCCGGATAGCAGTCTTGGGGCTTCGCTAGGATAAGGGTTTATTTTCAGCCTAAAAATGAGGGAGGGGGATAAAAGAGACTGTGTGTTAAATACATAAATATTTTCATTTTTCTGGAAAGAAGTTTAGTGTTTTATTTGAATAAACGAAATGTTGCTTTGTCTTTGGTACTGAATATTGTCGCTTAACAAGCAACAGCACCTATCTCAATTTTTTGAAATTTCAAATTGGAAGGAAAAACTGATTTTCTCGCAACCAATAACGAATATTTCAATTGAGATAGGCACTGTTACTTGTTAACTGATGATATAAGATCCAAGAAAGTCTGGCAGTTGATGCAAATAAAATCGAAATCCTTAATTTTATGCAGTCTGTGAAGAGATACGTAAATATTACGAATTTGTCTTGGAAGCTAAACAAGTGACGGTTTATGTCTACTGTTCAGCAACGGATTCCGAGACTACCACTTATGGACGATTTTACACCGGAAAGGGGTGTCAGGCAATGAGTCATATGAGCGCATTTCCGGAGTTCTTTGTTAGATCACGCTCAGTAAAATGTAAACACCCTTCCATTCTTCACTTTACCCCCTATTTTGATGAAAATAACTCCGCCCGGTGCATGGGCAAAAGCACGGAAGGTTTCCGAATCCCTTGCTAAACAATATCTATTTTGATTAATTAATTTGTACTCATAAAAGGAGAAACTGCAACGCAATATAAAAGCTAATATTTTTCAGCTTGGCTGTTGTATACATTTTGTTGCATATTTTGAATGTATTACTTTACATGCACTTTACATTGACGTAGTTAAAAAAAAGGGGGGGGGGCGGTCCCCCCCCGGCGCGCCTGCGAAAAGGGCGGCAAAATCAATTTTGGACAAGAATTTTGTAACTAAGAATAGCAACGGCACGAGCTCAATCTTTTTATTTTGTACATAAAAAAATAATGTAATTCATATATTTCGGCTTTTGTCGGTAAATTCCGGATACGTGGAGAAAGAACTGGTGATGGGCGCGCGATTTCGCAACCTTTCTGCAGAGATCAAGAGACGACAAACGACGGATTACGCTACTAATAAAATGTTTTTTTTTCCCCCATGGAATTTATTTTTTAATTTTGAAGTTTATGTGCCCTATGTAACTTACGGCATCTTGCATGTTCGGCAAAAGCTGCAGCTACGCCACTGACACTTTAGTGGTCCTAATGACCGATGTCCCGTTCAGAGAGTTAAATATAGCTTCTTCGAAATTGTAAGCCATTATTTACACTTTATTCGAAGATGGCCACAAACATTTTCTGCCGGTGACTTGTGTGGTGATTGTTTTGTCAAGATATTACTGAAATAGCTTGAAAAATCTTCTGACTGATGGTAGAATATATATGAAGATGCACTGCTGTCCTGAAAAGTGGTGCATTAGATACATTGTGGCATAGAAATGCTACAAGTAATCAACTAACTGTTTTGTAGTCAATTTCCACCTGCATTTGCACTTGATGACAATCTTTGTTGCTGATCGTACCTTAAGCCTCGATTGTATTCTAACTCCCCATTCGCGGACTATTTTTGAGTTTGTTTTGTGTATAATCGCAGGATGTTTTTAATCTATTTATATCCAACGCTTTGAGAGTAAGTCCGAATCCTTTTGCCAATTTCTATATATGTGCAACGCCGTAACAGCGTAGCATGTCAAATAGTATGGGATAATTGAGAAAAGATTTCTGCCTTGCCTGGATTAAGAGCAGTATGTCGCTTGCAGGAGTGGTATAAAAATCACCCTAGCTGCCCTATCTCCTTCGGTATCGCACATCAATAAGCACATTCGGAAACGTGATTCTTACATGAGAACCAGTGATTAGTATTTGTCGTACGACTGTTCAGGTTAGACCTTCTTAGTATTCTTGTCGATGTATATGTGTTGATGGCTGTCTTTATAATAGACACTGCCTGCAAACTAACTTCTTCCAGTGTGGCATGGATTTTATGCGTTGATATAGAAGGAACCATTACGTCTTCATTCCACAAGAGTTAAGCTACGCGTCATATTTAAGACCTCTGTGCTGAGACACGTGTCTTGTTGCTTGTTTTACTATATTGATGTAAATTCTTTACTACATCATATCCCTAGTAACAATTGGTGCATTCTGTTCAGTTTATGTGGAAGTACTGTGGTCGCAGCTTGTGTTAAATTTTATATTGCAGTCAACTGCTGAATCATATAAACACTCGATGTTATTTTCCACCACTATATGTATCCAACTAGCTTGTGTAGGACTCCGAATGACTAACGCAGATTATAAACAAAATAAACTTTAATAAAACATAAAAAAAGATTTGAAATAAAATTAAAGTAATTAATCAAACTCGGATATCAACATTGCACTGATGAGTCAAAAAGAGAATTCCAAAGATGACGCACAAAAGCTTTTTATATTACTCCTGTTTTTACTCTGGCGCATGATGAAAAGCGCACGCAGAAATGAAGCACTGTTCCCACATTACGAAGTACCATTTCAATTGGCTGTAAAGAGCCATATAATCGTTCCCTGGAGGGGGTGGGGGGCTTCTACAGGTATAGTGTTCGTCAGCCTGGCAGTCTTTCTTTTTAGATTTTGTGTCGTACATCTATCTACCGTGCACTAATCTACACTGTACGTCTACGGAAGTTGCACTTTTCCGTTGCCATTCTTGCCTGTCATTTATTCGTTTAATTCCACTTCCCTCTAAAGGCTAAAACTTCAGTCGCATGCATGATATGTCTCCATTTATGTGCCTTGTAACTATCATTTTGTTGCTGCTAATGATTTTTTGTAATTTTTTTCTGGATACTAGTACACGCATAACAAAGAGTCAGGATTCATATTTTATTCAAATAAAGGATGGATGATGTATTAGTTAGACACGAAAGCTCAAATTAAGAACCGAGCTGTAACAATTACAAAGCCTAGGGAGGTTACATTTCGCAAATCAGGATCGGTGTACATTTCTTAATAATCCTAACACATTAGATGGTTGTAAAATTCGTGTCCCCTCTTTTTTTATTGCAGGATTATTTTTCTTGCCATAAGCTTAAGTTGCAGACCAGAATACAGTAACTTTCATGCTTCCCCCGAATCATTACTATGTAGATTTATAATAACATCACACGAACGCTATTTCATTCGCACTATTTTATAATCGGATACGATTTTGAAAAATTTATTTTCTTTAATGAGAGCACTTCTGTTATTTTAATAGCGATATACGTCAATGACAGAAGAAAAATTTTTGATTTGAAATTTGGTGATTAAGTCTCACTTTTTGCATATAAAGTTTAAGAAATGGGTATAAATCGTTAGAAAAGAAAATAAATTTCGAAGTACACGAAAATAACAATAAAAAATGTATGACAGAAAAAAACTTTTACTGCTTGCATTCTTAAAACACGTAAAGTTGTACTTTTTTTTGTTTTTGTTAAGGACAACCATGTAATGTAATTTTCTCCCTCATTTCTACTTCGAATGCGGCGTTAATTCAATAAAATAAGCAAGCAGACTGGAAATCGTTAAGAAGGGGGAATGCAACAACCCCTCTAACTCGAGAACTTTCAAGAACTGTTATCTCTTCAGAAACAATAAATAAACTAGCTTAAAAAACCAACTAGGGCATGAGTTATGTTACAACATCAAAATAAAGACTATTATTTATATGCTATCGGGAAAGAAAATCATAAAAAGACCCCAAAAGATTTCCACTATTAAAACAAAGATTCTGTTGAAATCTGTTGTCTTTTATTGTACCTTTTCTGCAATGAAGTTGGTGCATATCATTCTCTTTTTTTCAAAGCTGTTATTGATACAAATGAAGTGAGAAGATTTTTAAATAAATCGTCAGTTTGTTGCTTTTAATTGATTATGATACTGATATTGATTTTTTTGCTATTCACTTCACGTCTTGGAAGTATTAGTCTGTTTAATATATTATGGCAAATCGCGCTTTAAAATAATATGATTATTTTACATTCATTTATTAAGTTTTATTCTGAGGTAAAGAATTCACTTGTCCGAAATGGGGAGAAAAAACCAAGCTTAAGGTATATGTTTATCTTTTCTATTCTTTAAAAATGAAGTGCAATCTATTTGAATCTCGAAATTGAATGCAGTGTTTAGATTTCTGGAATTTTAAATATTTCATTTAACATATTTTAGGACCGATGTTCTTTTTTTTCAGTTTATCATTTATCAACTGGAATTGTTGAATATTATGTCGAAAGAAAATATTTTTATTTTGTCAAGTTTATCTCTTGCTCGCAATAATTCTCTTTGAAGAATTAATAAATATATTTTTATGATCCTTGTTGACAGAACTTTTCGAAAATATCTTTCTTTTCTTTAACTGCGTGAGTGTTGCCCTGTTTATCTTCATTTATTATTTTATTTTAAATAATTGCCCTGTGAGTGTTGTGAGTGAGTGTCTTCATTTATTCTTTTTTTTTTTTAAATAATTCATTTGTGCTTAAACATAAATCATCGACAAAATCTTTTTTAGATAGCAATAATAAATTTTCTGCAGTGAATTTCTGTTAAATTTCATGATTTTTTAAAAAATTTCGATGCTAAAATTTAATGGAATATAAATTGTAAATTTCTCAACAGCTGAATATAAAGCTTAGATCAATAATTTCATGCAATTTTATGACTTAAAGTAAGCTAAGGTAATGACATTTTAAAAATATATTTGAGAGATTTGTAAACTGTAAATTTCTCAACAACTAAACATGAAACTTAGGTCAATAATTTCAAGCGATTTTATAAATTAAAATAAGCTAAGGGAATGACATTTTAAAAAATATATTTGAGAGATTTGAAACTTAAAATTTAGAATTGAAATGTTAAAAATTTAGTGCCTTCGCTAACTGCCTATTGCTTTTGAACTCATCTGAATACAGTAGAGCCTCGTTACCCGAGCTGATTGATGCTTCAATCTCCTCGTTTGATCGAATACTCGGTTAATGAAGACTAAATTTTAAATCATGTCTTCATTTCTTTAACGAGAAAGTTTTCCAAAATTGTTTATTTGAAATTATAGAAATAAGTTCAAAAATACTATCACGTATTAACACTTTAACAAGCACTCTTATTAGTTATCAAACTTCTTACCTGCATTTTTTGAAACGTTAATTAGTTTTGATTAGGCGAATGATACCGATTCTCGCTATTTCTTTTGCACTTCCCCAATGATTCTTGAAGAGTATTTGTTCTCAATTTTTTTCTCTCCCGCTCAACTGTCCGTATCAAATTTTGGACCAAATCCGTCAAAGTGTTGATTGTCTCTCGGTCTGTATAATCGCATATTTTTAATCGCAATAACTTCTTAACAAAATTACATAGATAAATGAAATTTGGTATGTGGCCTTCTTACCTTACTTGTAGATTTGTGTCCAATTTTTGTGTCAATGGGTTTAAAAAAAAGTTGTTCAAATTGCATAATTAATTTTTCTAATCCGATTCTCCATACGCATGCGTTCTGGTAGCAATCTCTGTGCACGCGGATGGATTACGTTACTTTGTCCTTGAGCCGGCAAGAGTGGAACCTAGCAGTGTGTGATAGATGCGTTTTAATCGGTACGCATCTCTTTGAATTTGATTCTTTACCTAAATATTTTCCAATCACTATAATCTACAGTGAAAAACCTTCCGATAGTCATTGGATTCTGGGTTACAGTAGGTTCGAATTTTTTTTATCCACGCGGGGGGAGGGGAAACGACACAGTTTTAGGGAAGTATACGAGAAAGTTTAGGGGAGCTTCCGCTGGTTTTTCTCCCGCTGAACAGCACTCAACTTTCCGACACATTTATAGTGCCATTTTTTCATTAAAATGTATGGAATTGCTTCGCATCACTATTGAAGTGCTTTAAGAATGGAACTGTGTTTTTATTTTTTTCTCTAAATAACTTCTTGAGTTATAAAAGATAAGCTTCTGATAATGATGATTTATAAGCCTTTTCATCGTGAGAATCTGTAAAAATTGGCTTCAGTACAAACTTTGACACCCTTTTCTAAAAAAATAAGTTGATTTTATTAAAAAAAAAAAGTGGAAAAACTGTTCGATATTCTGGTATGGGTTCGGTTAACACCGACATCGGTTGATAGAGGCCTGGATAATCGAGGTTCTACTGTATTTAAAGCTGAAGTTTTTCTGTACTGTTGTGAGGTACAGATCACAAACTTTTCTCTTGTGGAAATGCTCCCAATTTTCGGGTTGTGAAATTTCCCTCCTTCGAAGAATGTTCGAGAATGGAAAAAAAGTTTTCTGCTGTAGAATTACGATTAAAACATAGGTCTTGTCGAGAATCAGCACAAAAACAGTTTCCTTTTTTGTATAAATCTACGTGTGTTGTCATGTCTCACGGGGAAAAAAAATCTAAAAAAAGCTTTATGATAAATTTCTTACTTTTTGCATATTTTTTAACCTAGAATATGTTGCACTGATGTATTTTAAGAATAAAAATGTGTGTTTGATTATTACTTGAAGGATTCCAACTTTTAAGGCCATCTAATTGGGTATGTGCTTGAATTCGTGTTGTGAGACCATTTAGCCCAGGTTTTAGACAGGTTTGAAAAATTCTTTTTTATTTAGTGATTTCTCTTCTCTCTCTGTTCTTACATATAACAATTCAAATCGATAAATAAAGTAGTTTTTTTGCCTTCTACTAGAGTGTAACAGCACTTACTTGCCCAAATTCCGTTTTTGGCGTACTTTGTTGACAAATGCCGTATGCCTTTAAAGATGTACAACTAAAAGTATTATGTCATAAATTGTATTGCTGAAACAAGATTTCTGTCTGTAATCGTCTAATGTAAATTCTTTCCAAACGGCGACCTTTTCTTCCCGAAAATATTATTTCCGGATGCTCATAAACGCCCACATGGCAGGAGCAGGATAAAATGCTCACTTGTGGCAAATTTCTATGCTGTCACCTACGCAGGGAGAGCATAACGCAAGAATTCTTATTAGATGGATCCAAATTAATGCATCAGTTTATTACATTATATTTGCTGCAGAGATGGCGCATTGTTATTTTTGTATTTGATGGATTTTGGCGTGAGTCTTGGTGAATGACATTTTTACCTTTTTGTGTAGATGTAAAATGCGGCTTTATTTGATGTTTACTTTTTGCATTATTGCACTGATTCTTTTTTAGTATTATTTTTTCCTTCATATTGCTTAAAGAGTAAAGTTAAAATCATTGGCAGTACTGTTCAGCAACGGATTCCGAGGCTACTACTTTTGGACGATTTTACACCGGAAAGGGGTGTCGGGCAATGAGTCATATGAGCGCATTTCCGGAGTTCTTTGTTAGATCACGCTCAGTAAAATGTAAACATCACCCTTCCATTCTTCACTTCCCCCTATTTTGATGAAAATAGCTCCGCCCGGCGCATGCGCGAAAGCGCGGAGGGTTTCCGAATCCGTTGCTATACAATAGGCTGGAATGATGTTTTTTTTTTGTATGCGACAACTTTTATGTAAAAATTAAGGTATCTGTTAAAATCTTTTTAAATTTCATGAACTTTAATTTCTTTTTATTTCATAGTTTTTATTATGAATGATTGTTTAGTTTCCTTTGAATAGCTTTAATATTATCAACTATCAGTTCCAACTACACCTGTGATAGTCAATGGGTACTAGTAATACTCTGCAAGCTCTTTAAAATGACACCAGAATCAACCTCCTAGCTAAACGCGTTTCTACGCTATACTTATTTATAACCTTACATAAAGCTAATTCATAACAATCACGCTCATGCGCCTACACTGGTACGATGATGTCACAGGTAAAACAAATACTTTGCGACAAACTCTTACAGATATGATCTATCCGTTGTGGGGTCAACCATTCTTTTCGCAATATTAGTCTCGTAGTTATTAGCTATTCAAATCTGACTGCATTTGTCACACAAGAAAGTTCGACCGACTATCACTGTAACGAGCCGAAAGACATTTTCACGTCAAAATTAATTGTATGCATTTAATGTAAAAAGTCTTGAAGTCCAGTGTAAAAAAACGATAACAGTATGTGGGAATTTTTTAATAAAAAGTCTATGACCTGTCAATGGTACTACGTTAGTATTAAAGGAGATGGGAGGACGACGAAGAAGATGGATGGAAGAAAGTGAAGGAGTGTACATGAAAATCAACAGTTTCCATTTTCTTTTAAATTTTTTGTCATGTTTCTCTTTTTTTCATAAAACAAATGTCATTATTAATCAGTTGGTGATCAGCTTGGGTAAAATTGCTTTAACAAGGGCATTAAGATTACGAGAAGCTGAAGTCTTCTTTTACTATCCCAAAACGAAATCGGATTCCTTTACCCGTTCCTTTAAAGTCCTGAAAACAAGTTTGTTTCGTTTTATCTACTCCGTAATTGAAAATAAATTTAATAGAAACAGTTTTTAACAACACTTTTATTAGCGCGAGTAGAAATTTATTTTGTACTTTTTAGTCTTTTATTTATAATTCATTATTATAAATACTTATGGAAGCCTAAAATCGGTTTTTACTCTCAGATTCTCTATCCGTGGCACCCCTCGTATGGAATCAAAATTTAATTACATTTTAATCGATTACTGATAATTAAGTTAAAAAAATATTAACCCTTAAAGGTCCAGTGTGGCCTTAGGCAACACACCCAATTTTGTCTTCTAAAATCTTGAGGATAAGACTGAAGTGCCTGTTGTTGGCAATAGGATTCATACTGAAATTTTTATTAAATCAATTTACAACATATAGATGACAGCCTGAGTGCTGATAAAAAAAATCAAAATAAATTGACATTTTTGACTTGAGGCTGCATCTTTTTAGCTTTGTTTGTTCGCTTGAGAATACCATATTTTATTCTACCGTGTTAAAGAAATTCCGTATTCGTATTATTATTTATTAAAATTCATCTGTGATTAACATAATAGAATTTTATCAAGGAAATTTTTTCCCCCTGAAAGTCAAGCCCAGTGTTGTCAGTTAGTAGCAAATTGTTTTTTGGCCGTAAACCATATTTAAAACAAAATAGTATTTTTAAAAGTATTTTCCCCATCATTCATTCAAGAAATGAGAGTAAAAGAAAAAAAAAAAAATTAAAATCAATTTTTAAAAAATCGTGCTTTTAAGGGTTAAAATACTGTATTGTCGTTGAGAGTACACGAGTGTACAAGATTTGAAAACTTTAGCACATCAGGAAGGGAATAAAAAAATCATTAACAAAATTCCGTTTTTACGTACATAAAAATAAGTGAAGTGTAGAATAGCCGTTTTCAGAGAAACAAGTCATCTTTACAGCTTTCTTTAGAGGTCTTAACAACTTGGCATATTATT
>BGPR01017596.1:8170-32263 GCA_013235015.1 Araneus ventricosus | reverse complement strand
AAAATTTTTTCCTTGTCCATTTTTGTTTGCATATTAAATATCCATGGAAAATAAAAATTAATCATAACTCATATTACATGTAGAATTATTGTAGGAATGTGGAATCTGTTCTGCCCCCCCACCTGTCAAATGTAATTTCCCTCTCACTTCCTGAAAAATCTGTTATAAAGATATAAATAGAATGGCAAATTTATACAAAGTTTATGTTTTGTTAAATAAGTTATTAAATGGTATTCATGTTATGAATTAATTTGCTATTTTCTTCATATGCAGTTTATATGTTAGTGTTTATTCATTATTTAAATTTTCTCTTATTTTAAGATCCAATTCTCATCTCTTAAATATGCTTTATTATTATTAATTTTACACTTAATAAATACAGTAATTTCTATATATGCATAGAATTTTCGCAGTGGTTAAGAATATAAAGTTGTCCTCCTTGTTAAATTAATTTTGTTTTAATTACAGGTTTGTTCAACTTGGTACATTTTAAGGGAAAACACCTTCATGGGTTTTCTTTATAGTCCAGATAGTTTCATAAATCGTGATATGATACATGATATACTGAAATGATTTTCAAAGTAATATTAGTTTGGACATCAGTGAATGTATATTGCAGATTGGTACTAGTGGATACAGATTTTATATATGCCTATTTATTTTAACTATACAATAAAGTTGAGTAGATTGATATGATAGTTTAATTGAAATAAATATACAATATTAAATGAATATAAAAAAATCAATCATTTTGTTTTAAAGCTTCCTAATGAATTCTGATATTCTTTGTTTTTATTTTTGTATTCATCTTAGTGTATTTGTTGGAAATCTTACTGATATCATTTTTTAGAAATACAAACTGTTTCTGAAAAACTTTTATTCATTCTTTTGAAAAGTTTATCAAGGCATTAAAATAATAATAGTTATTTTCTATTTTTTTAAATAAAAAATTGATGAATTTCAAAATAATTGTGGTTGGATATCAGTAATCTAAAATCATCATCTGATATATTTATTTTTAGGTTTATGAATCATACAAAAATAAACATTTTTATAAATTCTTTTACAAGGAGAGGTATGACTTGGTAAATTCAATTGGGATGAAACTTTACATTTTAGTGTATACCATTAGTGTTCATCCATTAATCTAAAAAAGTGTAGTGGCCAGCCAATTTGGAAATCCCTCAAACTTGGGCACAAACTTATCACCAGTAATTCTTCACAAGGTCAGTGGCTCGATAGCTGATGTATCTTCAGTGTTCTGCCCGCCTAGGTTCCAGATTACCATCATTATGTTTTATTTTTAATTTTTCAAAATTATTCCAAATTAAATTACAAATTTTAAAAAAATATTTAAATTAAAACTTAATTATTTTACGAGAAAATAATTCTTTATATGATAATTGAATAACAGATAAAATTATATAAAAATCATATAAGTGAAAATAATTATAAAATCTTTAATGGATAAATATTAACTAGTAATGATCTCCAGCATAAACATTTTGTTTAGGCATATGATCCTTCATAGTTCTTAGAAGTTTATTCCACATTAATTAATTAATTTTCAGTTTTGTGCTAGTAACTGTGTATTTCTACATTAAATTTGAGGATACAAAAACCAGAATATAATTTTATCATAAAAAGCATTTGAAACAAAAAAATATCTTTACACCTTGTACATCTGATTGAGACTTATAGTTCACTGAGAGAACGGTTCATTAGAGTCTAGAATACAAACTTGCTCATCGCTAAAAAATTATCTCTTTCATTAGAAATTATAGATTTTTTAAAGTTTCAAATTATTACAAATTAAATGAAAAATTTTTTAATTTTAATTAAAATATTAATTTTTATACAAATTCTGTTTATCTTATGATACTTGAATTATTGGTAAATTTATCAAAATTATAAGTAGTAAAATAATGATAAATGTAACTTTAGGATAAATCATAAATCATAACCTTACATCATAGAAAGATATTTTTTAGGAACTCATCACTCATAAATTTTATAAATCATCTTAACCTGAATTACACGCTCTTTTCAAGATTGAAATTTCGGACCATCTGCCTAACAGATTTAATGGGATTAAACTTGCTCTCGCTATTTTTCCATCACAAAATATTGACCATCTGTATAGTGTTCAATGTATTAAACATCTGCCTTTACTTTCCGCAAGATAAAATAAGAACTAAGAATTTGTGAATATAAAAACCCCAATAAAAACTTTCAATGAATTTAGAATAGTTGTAAATTATGTTAATATCTTATCACCATTAAAGATGTATGTAGAATTATTTTAATGTATTTATATATTATTATAATTTTATCTGTTATTCAATTATCATATAAAGAAAGTTATTTTCTTCTAAAATAATTATAAAGTTTTAATTTAAAAATTGTAAAATTTTGAATTTAATTAACTTGAAAATTAAAAAATTAAACGCAGCCATGACCAAACTGCTAGACCTAGAGAATGGTAGGCGAAGACTCGACATCAAGCACTGATTGTTTGAGAAGAGATACTAGTATAAAAGAGGTCAAAGTTTGAGGGCCATTTCCTCTGAATTGGTTACCAGTTGCATTCTTTAGATTGATGTGTGAACACCTAGTAGGCTACTAATATGCTAAGTTTCATCCCAATTGAATTTCCCAGTCGCTTCCTTTGTTAGTTCTCTCCTGAGAATGAAATATTTAGAGAACATTTGACGCCTAAGGTTCAAACCATGAATTGTAGATTTCTACTTTCTTTTATACTTTTTCCATGTATATTTTCATTTTTGAATATTTTAATGTTATTTCTATCACAGCTTGTCTGTCAGTTTCTATTAACACTGAGAGATGCGTTTTGGTGGTAAAACTGATGCCTCTTTCTCCTGTCCTGTTTGTATTTAAGAACATTTTGATATTGTGTAAACTTATTTGAATGTTAATGTCCGCACTTTGTTTGCATGATATCGATTTAAGTCTTGTGAATTTAAATAAAATGTAAATTGACATACTTAAAGTGTTTTCAGCTTCAAATAATATATTTAAAACTGTTGAAATTATGCATGGTATTTCCAATTTTAATACTTAAAAGTGTTTTCTTTATTTCACTTTAGTGAATAAATTGTTCAGAAGAGAAGTTAAATTGTTATGATGCTGATCATCATGATGTTTTAATACCTTCAGTCACCATAAAATTTGAATAAATGATTTCAAATTGATTTCTATGTGTCTCTGATTGATTTTATAGTAAAATTTCCTCTTTAAATTATTACATTTTAAGTCGTACATTTAATGTCAACACCATCCACAATTTTTTTAAATTATAAAAAGTGGAGAGTTCTGTAGTAAAAGTTCAAACTCTTTCTTCTATAGAACAGAATCTAATTACAGTCATGCAAACTGGACGTCCAAAACTGGACCTTATTCATTCCAAACTCCATATATATATGTATATCTCTAACTTTTTATAGGCTATATGAAACGGAAAACTATCCGAGGGAAGGAATTTAACCACATGTAGCCAATAATGCGATAGATTATGGGGATTGTAATCCTAATAGTTAGATCTCGAAAGAAAAGCTGAATTTTGAACTACTTGAGCATCGTCATAGAACAAGAAATTGCTGAAGATGACGCCTTGGCTACTGCATTGCGACGATAAAGCCCTGACAGAGGGTCAGCTCACCGATGCCGATAAGCATGGTATTGATGAACTCCCGAATCTCAGTATCCGATAGGAGAGAGGGAAGAAGGAACAAGTGGAAGATAAAATAACAAGAAGATTTAGTGGGAAGAAATACGAATAAAAAGGACTTGAGCAAAGGGACTTTATTTCAGTCGACATAATGCGATATATAAAAAATAAAGAGAAGTTACTTAATCAAAACCGAACTAACAGCAATATTTAAATTAAATGTTTTGTAAAATGTTAAAATTAATAAGAAATAATATTAATTATTATATAAACAAAGAAAACAAGTAATAAATAAGTTTAAAAAAATTTAGATTGAATTCGTGTTTTATGACGTTAAATTCACACTCTTAATATTGAAATGATCTAAGACTGATTCCCAAACTGAAATTGCCGGAAGTCCTGACGATTCCTGGATTTGCGACGTTCTACTGTTAATAACAAAAGATTGAAAATGTCCTTCATTTCATGTCCTCAACTCAACAAATATCAACTCAGAAACAAATTTGCAGATAGTGTTGTTTGATATTAATCCTCTGAGCCGAAATTATTATCCAGTAAAAAAATATTACATTGAGAAAACATCTGGTGACCCTGTTGTATTAGAACAGATTGAATGAAGTGCCAAAAGGTATCACTGGCAAAGAAAGGATTAAGCTGACGAAATTGCATAGGACTTCCAGTTTCAACCCCTTGATATAGGAATTTATTTAACCCCAATTAAATGCACTCTATTTGAGACATTTATTGTTATTTCTCTGTATAACAGGCAGGACACCTGGAGATCAGTGGTGAATAGAAAATGGGGCTGCAGCCCCCTAAAGCTAAATAAGAATTCCTGACTTTAATTTAAAATCACTCAAATCGTTTGCTTAACCTCCTTTTTTAAAAACAGAACAAAATGTGACAACATTTCCAGGCTCGGAAAATTTCCTGCGTCATCTCTGTACTTTGATGGAAACATTTTTGGTTAGCTTATTGTCAGTGTTTTTACAAATTAAGTATTATAGTGTTCTTTCGATTCTTAATGCTAAGTGAGTAAAGTCTGTACTTTTAAAGTGTTTTGGTTACGTATGAGGCTGAGCATTCTTCCAAGATACTGCCAAAATTTTATGACTCCGCATCCCCAGATCCAAGTCCGTTAGCGCTGACTGAGGTATTTTAGAATGAATGACAAGATTAGAACAATTGTTTTCAGACTACTACTGATTTAAATATCATGAAACTTCTGTAATTGCATACATGTGTCAGTGACTGTATTGTTATGAAGTGAGAACATAATAAAGATTACTAATTACAAGGAGAATATTAGTCCGGTCAACGAAAAAAATCGACGAATAGACTCACATCTTTCCTTGGGATGTAGTTGCCTTCTCTAACCCAGATCTCACAATATACTGCATCCCTGGAGGACTCCTCTCAATTCCTTTAGCAGCCATTTTTCTGTGTTAGTATTTTGACATGCCTGGTCTTATTTCTCTCAGAGCAAGAAAATGTTTTTTGTGAACTGTGACAGATGTGGTGAGCTTTTAAGTTAAACTCAGCATGATATGAGATTGAGATTATATGTTACAAATACGCTCATTTGGTGTTAAAGAATCAAAAGACTGAGTAGAAGGGATCTTGTGAGGGGAGGCAGGAGTACGACTGTATCAGAAGAAGATTGTGCCCCTGCCCTGACACTCGCCACTACTCTCGACACATAACAATATCTTATATAATTGCTGATGAGGTTTTAATGAGGTGTTGTTGATTCTACTCTTTAATCGAATTTCATCATTACAATAAGGAATTAGAATTAACTTTTAAATCCCCCACCTTCTAAACTATTGATGCTAAAAAAAACGCAGGACTTTTTTTTTGTAGGAAATGTATGTAGTTTAATTTTGTAATTGAGTGTTTTCGAAGAACACATAGTTTTCGAGATATTTAAGAAAACTGAAAACGCTCCCTTTAAACCCCTAAGTGTCTTCACCGGCGGGGATCTTTAATATGTCGTTTAGACACGACCCCCAAAACACCAGAATTCAAAACTACACCATTTTTTTATTAATATTTCCTTCTGTTGACTGGACTATATATCTAAAATCAAGAGTGTAGTTAACATTTTTTAATAAAAGCATGAATAGACAATCCCAAACATAAAATGTTTAATATTTTATACACCACCATAGCATTATCCTCGATAATAATAAAATGAATGTGCCTGTTGGTGCTCTGCAGGAAAGACTACTGACTATAGTTACCAAATTGGGCACAAATATACTTTGGAGGATGGGAATGTGCTTCTCTGAGTGATTATTTAGAAATTTTCAAAATATTGATGCATCTTGGCGATAAGTTTTGAAAATATTATCGCAAAAAAATCATTTTTTTCTGACATCTTAAAATCCCCAAAAAATTATATTTTCAATGATACCAATTTAGTTGTCTACTTTTTTCTTAACTATAAGTATTTAGTTGTGCATTTTACCTTCATTGCTTAAAGATTCATTCTATTTTTTCATTTTATTTGGTAATATCGTAATAAGTTTTACTTTCTTTTTTTTTATTTCATCAAGTTTCTTATATTCAAATGCAGTCTTAGTGGATTATCTCTTTCAAATTGTATTTCTTTCACTCGGAATGAACCATGAATCTATGTTCTGTTGCAAATGATACTTCTCTTTTTTCCTATTTTATTGGTTAAGTGCATTTGGGAAGAATTTTTTCGACACTTTAATTAGATTTTATTTTAATTAATAGCTTCTACAAGTAATTAATTTTTGCAATTACTCTATATTTTATTTGTTCTTGAAGGCACACTCTTAAAAAAATAGTAATGAGGTAGAAAAGTTTTGAAAGGAGGATATCTGTTCAGATATCATCCTCGCTATCTGACCACGGTTCAAAATTACATTGTTTGCTTCAAACAATGTAAGCCTTCATGTAGCTTCTAACTAAACTAAATCGAGAAATGGTAAGTAGTTATTGTAAATGTTAAAGATCTGTTGCAAATATGCCCATTACTTGCTTATTTATTTATTTTTACATTTGTTAGCTGTCATTTATTTCCTCAGGTATTAAAGCAGAAATTATACAGAAGGTGAGGGTGAAGTTAATTTATTGATATTTTATGCAAACAAGACAGATTTATTAAACCTTCTGTTTTCCTCATTTTTAGTATCTAGAAAATTTCTATGATGATCAGACACAAAAAATAGGCTTAGTGAAAAAAGATTATCGCACAGTGCGACCAACAGGCAAGATATTATGAAGAAGCCATGGGAGCAGAATTTGTTTATTTTTAATTAGCTGTTACCCGCGACTTCGGGCGCGAAGAATTTGAACTGTTACTTTTTTAAATTCACGAATGTAAATGTTTCGTTATATGTAGAAAGGGAAAATTAAAAGTTCTGATGGTTGATAATACATAATTGGACGACTAACAGGAGTGTAATGTATATGTGTCTGCTGTTACAGTTAGGTAAATTGTTTATATATGATAACACACTTTTGTATACGACGTTTTTGTTTCACGTTTTTTGCACCGATGTATAGGTTTAGTGGGCTGGACACACGCGAACATGCCACATATACAGGGTGTCCAGAAAAGGACTCCCTGATTTCAAAATTAAATATCTCGAAAACAAAGATCGATAGAGGAATGCAGTAAACGGTATGTTTATTGTGAAAGCTGTAAGAATTTTATACAGCAGTTTGAAATAATAGTTACAAAAGCTGCAAATAGATGGCGCTGTAATCGCCATACGTAATGCCTAGTATAAATAGTGATCGGAAGCCCAGAGCGATCAGTTCCACTATTGAAGCGTGAAAGGAGGTTAGCGTACCGAAGGAAGAGATTAAAACCATGTACTCCATTGAACAACGCGTTTTTCAATGGGGGTGCTAGAGTACCACAGGTTAAAAGAGAGTCCTACGGCAACAAGGCGCAGTTTTCAAGCACGATTTATGTTCCAAAAGGACCCGATGCGAAAACCATTCGTACGCTCTTCGTTAAATTTCAACGAACAGGCAGCGTAACTGATGATCTAGTGGGGAATGTTGGCCGCCAGCAAACTGCAGTTACGCCTGAAAATGTCGCCATAGTTTCTGGAATTATTCAGCAAAATCCAATGTCATCCGTCCGTAGAATTGCATCTGAGACTGGTTTGAAGCGTTCCAGCACGCAGAAAATACTGAGAAAGAGCCTACACATGTTTCCATTCAAAATTCAAACTCACCAGGCCATACCCGTACGAGCTGTGCAACAAAGGGTTGACTTTGCTAATCAGATGCTCACAATGATTGATAGTGAAGGATTTGATGTTGGCTGCATCTGGTTTACAGATGAAGCACACTTCCACCTGAATGGATTCGTGAATAAACAGAACTGGCGATTTTGGGGTTCCAAAAATCCATATTGGTGTGAAGCGAAACCCCTGTATTCTCCTAAAGTTACTGTGTGGGCTGCAGTATGCAGCAGAGGCATTATTGGCCCTTTTTTCATTCGAGAAACGGTCACTAGTGAACGTTACGTTGCAATTTTGGAACAATTTGTCGCCACACAGCAAGTGTTAGAGGATCGACCACGTACTGAATGGTTTATGCAAGAAGGAGCCCGACCACATCGTACCGAACAAGTGTTTCGCTTTCTTGATGAATACTTCGGGAATCGAGTCATTGCTTTGGAATATCCCAAATTTACTGGTGCAGGCATGGATTGGCCTCCATATTCGCCGGATTTGACTCCCTGTGACTATTTTTTGTGGGGCACATTGAAAGACATTGTCTACCCGAAGCATCCCGCCACGCTGGACGAGCTTGAATCGGCGATCTGTGTGGCATGTGAATCCATTTCTGTTGAGACGGTACGAAATATGATGGCAAATTTCATTCTTCGTTTGCGCCACCTCTGTTGTGCCAATGGTGAACATTTTGAAAACATTGTGATGTGATTTTTTGCAAAGAATGTTTTCATACTATTATTTCATTTATGTATGCTGATATGAGCTGTACAGCGCCATCTGTTAGCAGCTTTTGTAACTATTATTTCAAACTGCTGTATAAAATTCTTACAGCTTTCACAATAAACATACCGTTTACTGCATTCCTCTATCGATCTTTGTTTTCGAGATATTTAATTTTGAAATCGGGGAGTCCTTTTCTGGACACCCTGTAGTTACCAACGGAAAAAATAGGATTTTTCCAAATGTACGCCTTCCCGTTTGAGTGTCTGACCCTGAGCCTGGCAAATGCTAATTTTAAAGGGAATTGTTACCTTTTGAACTGGGATGGTAAATCCTTCTGTATTATCGGAATGCGTAGAATTTAGCACTCTCACCTCTCGCTATGCCAGTCATATCAGTAGCTAGCACGACTTTTGGTCCTAAGTTTGTAGTTTGAAACCGTGTGCCATTGCGCAGTCTTGGCACATCGAAGTTACGTATGAATAGTTCTGGCACACCATCATTATCTCAGCTTGTCGGAAGCTATCCCTGACAATTCTATGGGGTTGAAGAACTCTACAGGATATGATTTTACTTGTTATTGCCCATTACCGTATCTACAGATAGATATTCTGTAATACATCCCTCCATTTGTGAAGCATTTTTTTTTCATTTATCTGACCTAAACTTTTATTAGTCAGTGCCAAAATTACCCAATCAACAAACAATCTCTATTCCTCTTATATTAGCTTGTAGGGAAGGATAAACCTTGCTTATCAGTTCCTCTGTACTGTGAACAATTTTGAAAAAGTCCCAATTTAATACACAGTTTGAATCTCTAGCAAACGCCAAATCTATTTAGCAACTGTATCAAGCGCCAAGTTCGAATCAGTTCTTTCTTTAGTAAACAAAACGTTGAATTCCGTGTTCATTGGGTTTATGCAATCCTTTCTTTTTAAATCAGTTGAAAAAAGCTCTTAAAGCATTAAAATGCGAAATGGAACTACTGTAATTAGCTAAATCGTTTGGTTTAGAATTTAACCGCCAGTGATTATCCAAATCGTTTGGTTACAAATTTAACAGCCAAACAAATCTTGATGTCGATAAAAAGAGCGATGAATTTTTTTGGCAACCTTTCCACTAAATTTGGGGTCTATTCTGGTACCCCCGGTTGGGGTGGGTTCCGCACGTTAACAACGGAACCCAACCCAAACTCAACCGGGGGTACCAGAATAGACCTCTTAGGCTCTTATTTTAAGTAAACATTGAACGATATTTTCCTTTAGTTATATTTAACTTTAGTTTTAAAATTTAAATTCAAAAACTCTTGAAACTATATCATATCTATCATTAGTTTTCTGTCCCGGCGTCTATTTTTCAGTTATTATTCCACAAATTAATTATTTATTTCTTTTCTCAGCAAGATCAAGTGATGCTTGACTTTAAAAATAAGTCATTTCAAATGCTTGCGCTTTTCTGAAGGATCACGTGACGTTTCATTTTGTTTACGCATTCCTTAAGGATCACGTGACAATTGATTGAAAAATAAAGTAGTAATCTTCATCGCAAATCGCTTGTTAATTATTTAATTATCTGTAATAAAGAATAATGAATTTAACATGATGTCACCTACCCTATGTCCATTCCTGGGTTTCAAGCTAGAACTCTGCCAATTTTTATCCAAATCGGTTTGGTAGTTTTGCCGTGAATGCGTAACAAACAGACAGACACACTTTCTCATTTATTATATTATATGGATATTAATAAAAATAAGAAATTTTCAGAAATAAAGGTGAATTAGTTCAAAGTCTAACCGTTGTCTAGCAACGGAGTAGCTTAAATCTTCGTTATTTCAAAATCGCCTGCACGTATTTAAAAATTATGGAACTTTCAAAAATTAATAACAATCGAACGGAAAATGTCACAGAAATAAAATTGGTATCATTGAAGAGGAAAAAATTTGGACTTCACGATGGTATAAAAATATTTTTTATCGGACAATTTGCTCCGAAGTTACGGCGGAAAAACGGTTTCGGTTAATTTCTAATTAACTGCCTGTTTAATAAACTTTGGGACTTAGAAAAGTTCGTAAGTGTCTGCCCCTTGTCTTAAATAATAAGTGTACAAAATTTGGTTGAAAACCGTCCATTGGTTTAGGAGGAGATGTGGAACACAGCCACATACATACACACAATGACTTTTATTTATATTAAGATTTACTTGGAGTTTTTGTTTTAAAGAGTTTCATTGTTTTTCACCTGTCCGAATTTCTTTATGTGTAAAAAGCATTTCTTTAAAATTTTCTTTAATGAGCAACTACTAAAAATTGCAAAAATTAACTCCTAAGTGCAGGGCCGGCCCAATTAAAAGCGGGGCCTGGTGCAAAGTTGATTTGCGGGGCCTTGAAGCTAATTTCGTAAAACAAAATAATTTATTGCATTTTGCTATTTATTACATAGGAAGACTTAAGGGATACTTAAAAATAATAAATATTTAAATTATGTGATTTATGAGCGATTTTGAAAGTGATTAAAATGCTAATTTATAAAAATGATTCAAAATCATAAAAAAATTATTATTTTGAATCATGAGAAAGATTTTTCAGTAGATACGATATTGTGACCCTGTTATGCAAAACTTAACGACAAATTTTAATTTCATTAAATAAATCAATGCAATTCATTTTGTCTTGCAAAGTCGAATTTAGGTCTCTACGTTTTCAGACAGTTAGTGAAAATCATCCTAATTACATAAAAATTCCTATGATGTCCCTCGATATTCCTCCTTGATCCTCCTATGATATTCTTTGACAGATGAAATACTGCTCAATTCCTTAAAATAAAAACTGTTAACTTTTTCTCGCCAAGTTCTTTTATTTTTAATTCAGGTGTTACTTTTAATTAACTCTTCCACTTTTTCCTTTGCAGTTATTAAAAGAAAATATGAATCCCGATACACGAAACTTTTCAAAATTTTTTAAAAGGACTTTTAAATGTGAATTTGTGTACGGATATCTATATTAGAATTGAAAATATCTGGCTCGCAATATTTACTTCATTTAGTATGTCATACCAAATAACTAAAGTTAATAAAAATTAAAATGAATTTTATTTTCGATTTATTGGATTTATGATTTCTTTTCCATGTCAATAATATATTCATAAAGAAAATTCGAAGCTGTAGAAAATTGTATACTTGAATGTGATCTAAAAGATTTCACACTTTTGAAACAACATTCCCACGTCGTTTCTGACAGTGATTTTGGAGTAATATATATGAGAGGATTTTTTTAATATATCTCAGAACATTACAGAACTTGCAAAAATATTCTACGTGCTTTCATGAGTGGCAAAAAATGAATATACAGAGAAGAAGGTTTTGAATGAAGAACAAAATTCAAATTAGGACTTCTGCAAAGTATATAGTGTGGTTTGGAATTCTTTTCAAGATAAGGGCTTTTACAAACCTTTAAGTAAATCCTCTCATAGTAGATCTGTTATAGTTAGAAATACCATATTTTGTTTGGTTGACCTCCCCCCCCCCCCCCGGCCCCCCCGCCTACAGTATAAAATTCTAAAAGCTGCCTGCCAACGACAATTTTTCATAACACTAGCACAGAGTTTGTGGAAGTGAAAAAAAAATTAAAACTTCAGAATACAAAGAATATACAATTTTTATTAATTTTTGCTAATTCAAAATTATTGTAATGAAAATAGGAATTAAAACAAAACTCAAACTTTTAATTTTCAGTTTGAATTGGTGCAGGTCCACTTTTTCATTAACAATGGATGTAAACAATGAATTGTCTTTCATTGACGGAATGACGTTGGCGCTTTTGCGATAACGCTCTCTATTACAACCAAATTTTTCTCTCGCCGCATTCACTGGCATAAATCCAGACATTTTGAAGATCCGGACTTTAGTCCGCACGTGAGCTTGAAATCCAGATGGTAATCCTAGTTATAGTACCACTGTCTATACAGTTCCCCAAATATAATTCCTATTTTTCTGATAGGCTTTCAATTTTGACTGATAACCCTTTTTCTGTCGAGTCTTTTACAGTTTAAAAACAAATAAATCATTCTTATATACTCACATCACTTTCAACATATCTTAAAATAACAGATAATTGTTCTTGATGGCTCTGGAGTGCAATCTAATAAAATTGTGAAATATTTAGCTTTTTTTATTTAAATATATTATATTAAACATTTGTCTTCCCTTTAAATACGAATATTTTATTTTTTCCCCACCAAACGTACGATGTACTATCATCCTTTACAACGCAAGTATAATGAAGCACATTGTTTTTACTTTTATTACTCTGTTTTGGCTATATAGTGAGATTCAAAGATTTTGAAAAAGCTTTTGATTGGTCGACGTGAAATGTGCACATATCGCGTGATTATATTCAAATGTACATATATTTGGATTAAAATAAAAAATTAGAAGGCATTTTTTATTTGAAAAAATCTGTCAGATGTGCGGGCCTTTAGAAAACGCGAGGTCTAGTGCGGTCGCACCGTCCGCACCGCCCTCCAGCCGGCCCTGCCTAAGTGTTGTAATTTTAACTCTAAATTTGTACTTCAATTTATTTTATCTTGCGAAACGTTAAAAAGCCCATTGTTAATTGCATTGCAATTTGGGATTGACAATGTATTTTACAATGAGTTATCATGAATATCTATCAAAAACCCAGTGACGTAACATAAAATAAATTATCTCCTCGGGCATAGTATTTTCTTCTCTTTCCTTCTATTATATTTGTCCATTTCAAAATACAGATTAATTACAAAATAATCATCGGATCTAAACTGACTACATTTTAAAAAAAAATTTACAACTATGAAACTGAAGAAAATCTCATAAAAACGGAAACATTCTAATTTTTTATATTCAAACAGTCACTGGCGTAGCGAGGATAAGGGGCGCCCGAGACATAATGTGATTTTTTTCATCCCCCCCCCCGGTTATCATCGATTTAGTTTGTGTAAATGTCGCCCTGGTCATTCCCGGCCCCTCTGTTTTTTTCTCGCCTCATCGGATTTGACTTTAAAAAGTGTCATAAACGCATTAGTGTTTTGTCACCAAGACCAGTGGCGTACGGAGAGTAAGTGGTGTTGGAAAATAATATGATTTTGTTTATCCTAGTCGTCATCAGTGGCTTAACAAGCGCGAGTGGCGCCAGGGATATGGTATTATGTTTTGACTCCATGGCGCCCCATAAAATTGGCGCCCAGCGCATCTACGGCACTGCAAATAGTTGCAAATGTTCCATACGTCTTCCTTTCGTTGCGTATGTATGCGGTCCGTGGCGAATCCAGGATTTGGGTCTGGGAGGCGCTGAGGTTATAAAAATTTTGTATCGTCGTGACGAATGTCAAATCTCATGGCTTATGCAATCCAAAACACTTTAACTTTACAGACTTTACTCACCTGACAATAAGAATCATAAAGAACACTACAATAATTTCGAAAATTTGATAAAAAAAAAATACAATGAAATAAGTAGCCAAAAAATGTTTCCGACAGTGTCAACTCAACAAGTACAAATGGAATGACTAGAAAAGTAGGAACATTTTCGAGCCTGTCAAGCCAGAAAGCAATGTTGTCATGCTTTTATTATTTTTTTTAAGAAAGGGAAATTAAGAACAAAGAGTTGTAGTGATTTAAAATAAAATCAAGAATTCTGGTTTAGCTCTGGGTGGGGCTGCGGCCCCATATCCCCCCCCCCCTGGATTCTCCACTGTATGCGGTAGTCTAATTCTTCCCTAGAGGTTGAAGAATGTCATTGTCTATGTTCTTAAAAGCGTTGGATGTACTGTTCTGGTTCATTCAACATACTTGGCAATGGGGGTAGTACCAAGCGATTTAACGTAACCCCAAAGGAAGGAATCGCAAACTGTTAGATTCTGCAGACTTTCGGAACCACCTAAAAAGGACTAAGCAGTCAGCACCACATCGACCAATCCAGTGTCTCTTGATAAAATAAACCTTTCTTATTGGTGCCTAACGTGAGTGAGGTTGCGCTGTTTATGGTTGCTCAGGTGGAAAGTGACACTATGGAAATAAAAATATGATATCTGCTACTTCTTCCCCTGATTTGCTATGAAAAATATAATTAATATTTTGAAATTTCAATATCCTATTATTATTTTGTAATTTCCCTGTATTTCATCCGCATTAGCCCACTGGGCACCGAATCACTGGGCTATTTACTCCCGTCTTAGATTTAACGCAAGTATAGCTGTAGCACCTAAGGGTTTTCTTTTCGTTCGTGAAAACGTCTTTCCGCTCGTTACAGTGATAGTCGGTCGAATTTTCTTGTGTGACAAGATACCGTCAGATTTGAATCGTTAATAACTACGAGACTAATAATGCGAAAAGAATTGTTGACCCCACAACGGATAGATCAGATCTCTAAGAGTTTGTCGCATAGTGTTTGTTTTGTCTGTGATGTCATCGTACCAGTGTAGGCGCATGCGCGTGATTGTTATGAATTAGCTTTATGTAAGGTTATAAATAAGTGTAGAGTGGAAACGCGTTTATCTAGGACGTCATAACAAATGTGATGCATTCTATGCTATTAAAAATGTACTACATTAACATATTTCTTTCAATATATTTTTGGCTGAGGACCATTGTACCTTACAATGGTCCAATTTGTCACTTGTTACTTAAAAATAAATATTAAAAAAAAGTATAGATAATTAATAGATTTAGAGTGAGTGTAATATTAATCTTAATATGTAGAGAATATATATGCATTTTTTTCAAGCAAATAAATAAATAGTTCTTTGAGAATAAATATTCAAAATTTACTAAAGTGGTCCATTGCACCCTGGTCTCCCCTATACATGATGTATAATTTTTTTAAAAAGGGCTGAATTTATATGCAAATACTTAAAGCATCCCTTTAGGAAATTAAAAAAACCCTCATAAGCCCTAAAGATAATTAATTTCAGAATTAACAGTTATTTCTGACAGTCTGACGATGAAAGATTGCAACACTTGGGAGTACTTGATACATGTTCATGCATTTAATTTTCTTACAAGTCGCATGTTCAGGAAAAATGAACTAATCATATTGTAGAAAATAATCATAAAGAAGAGTTTGTTTAAGGTGTAGGATTGCATCTTATTAGTTAATATCAAATCAGTGGCTAATTTCTGGACAAATAGATGCGTTTTGTCCAAAACTGGTACGGTTTCCAAAAGTGGAGCATCTACCCTTTATGTTTTTATTTATTATGTATACATTTCTTTAGGGATTTTTTTACTCCTTTTAATTATGTTGATAAATTATATAAATAAAGTTGAAACACCAATTTTTTAGTATGCTGTAGAAATCAAAACAATTGAAAATATTTTCTTGGAATTTTGTTGCAAATACTATGTGTCGTCTGCACATTCACGATAATTAATTCTTGACCGTTTCTAATTTTTTAGAAAGTTTCAGACGGTGAGAGGATTTTTGTGAATTATAATATTTTATATACATTATTTTTACATTAAAGATTTTTCTTCTTTTTTGTTTCTTCTGTTTTAAAATCACCCCCATCATCATCACCACTAAAGCTGTCTCAGCGTAAACCAAAGTATTGGTATTCATGGAAGACAAACGCAACAGCAACAAACGACAAGTACGAGGTCCAAAGCGGAAATGAAAGGAAAGCGAAAATACAAACGCCCAAAAAAAACTATTTGCATCGCCTAAAAGGCAATTACACATTGCGACTGTCATCCCTTTTTTGGAGAAGGGGCGTCCATACCCATACGCTCAAGGACACATTGAAGAAGAAACCGCCCATCGAAACCGTCGTCCCTTGATGGGGAAACATTCTGCAATGCTACCAGCTTAATGGCCAGCAGACAGTCTTTCCCAGTGCAGCTTACAGGAACACCTCTAGAGGAATGCTTTTTCTGCTTATCCAATTCTAAATTGAACACTTATGTTCCCCTTGTATTCAGCAGGACTGCTAAGCGATGATGAAGCATATATCTCACAGGGGCTTCTCGCTTTTCTTGGCAAAAGTGTGGTTTTCCAGTATCTATGAATTCATCGTAGGTACTTGTTGTTACATCTATTCGTCAGAGTTTAATCAATAGTAGTGAATCTGAATATTGGATTGTGTGAAACACGACCGGTAACCCAAGGAGTTTTCTCAAAAGCTTAATTTTCCATTGAACAGTTCGTTCGCATTCGCAGTATCATCCGTACAGCAAAATAAAATATTCTGCATTTGTTCTTGCAGACAGATTTCAAGTATGCTAATTTTTGTCTTTTTTTATAGTTATTTATTAAATAAACTTTCCTTTTATATTTCCAAAAAGAAAATTTTAATATTATAACAGGTTATCAATTTATAAAACAATGTAGTTCCCCTTTTGTTTTTGTATTTCAATATTTTTGCTATTTGCTATTATCAGGAATGGCTCTAGAGTTTCTCGACAGGGGGGCCCAATTTTCCCGACAGAGAGGCAAAGTCTCCTTGACACGGTCCTCTCCCCTGCTGTACGGGGGGACGAGTGTAATGAAATTGGTCTCAAATTTTCGCCAGATTATTATTTATCAACTACACTTGAATACCCCGTACAAAACTTTTCCCCGACGGGGGGTGCCTGGCCCCCCGCTCCCCCCTGGTTATTATAGTATATATTTCAGATAACGCATTTTTTTTTATTAACAAACGAAAACTTGTGTTTTCTAATCTTTTACAATGGGCATTTTTCATTATAAAATGTTACTTATTTGGAACCTTTTACTGTTTTGGGAAACTATATATCAAAGTTATTTGGATAAGTTTTAAAATATAAGAAGTATTTTGAAGATTGATTCAATTTAAATATCCTAAAACCAAAACTATCAGTAGGTTGTGTATAATTGTAAATAAGATTCTGATCAGTCGATTATCTTTTTTTTTAGTTTTTTTTGTATATGAGGAAATAATTGTTTGTTATTATGAAGAAATAATGAGTTCAACTTTTAAGAATTCACTTGATAATCCAAAATGCAAGAAAATCCCATTCATACAGTATGAAATTTTATTTCAATACTGAGTGCATGTGCTGACGTCGTAAATCGACAGAAAAATTAAAAGGGCAGTATTTTCTCTTTCAGTTGACTGCAAAGTTAAAAGTTATTTTAAGTTTCTTCGGCTTTCATGTTTTGAAACTCTAATTGAAACTATTTTCACATTTTATAATTTTAGTTTTAGCACTGAAAGTTTTCAAACTGAACAATTTTTAATATATCCTCATAAAATCAGGAAGACAGGACACATTTCTACAACATGAGTTTGCAAAAAATAATGGGAGGAATTTTATCTTTTATTTAGAAAGGAATGCTTGAATTCAGGGCCAGCGAGATGGAGTTTCGAAAGGTGCGAGCACACAAGGCCCCACGCCGCTGTCAGATTGCGCAAAACGAAAATGAATTGCATTCATTTATTTAACGAAATCAAAATTTGGCGTCAAGTTTCACCTTCCAGGTCAAAATATTGCAAATATTTACAACATTTATTTAAAAATAATTTATTAAAATTGTATCCAAATTTTATTTCTGTTCTGAAATTATATAAACCTTACCAATAACTCTCGTATCTGCAGAAAAATTTTCCTCAAGATTAAAAATGATAAAAAATTACTTGAGATTTATCATTAGAGGCGAACAATTGTTTTGCTTAGTCATTTTATCTATCGAATCCGCATTAACCAAAACTCTAAATGATAATGATACTATCAACGTATTTGCTAAAAAACTTATAACAAAATGAAACAAAAATCATATATTGTGAACTTATTTTAATAAGTTGAATACCAAATTTTATATATGAAGCAATTATTTTTGTTTGATTTATTAACGATTATTTGTGTGATTAAAATATTAACTTCATAAAAATAATTTAATTATTTATTATTTTCATGTATTTTTTTTAGTCTTTACTTAACCAATGTATTTAATAGCAAAAAGCAATAAATTATTTTGTTGGCGAAATTTTTTCAAGGCCCCGCAAGTCAACTTGCACCGGGCCCCGCTTTTGTTCGGGCCGGCTCTGTGTATGATGTAAGTGTATGTGTTTGCTTTAAATGTTTGTGCTGTGGAAGACGTCCAGTGAACATTTTATTTTTGATAAAGAAGGCTCCACGATTCTTCATGCTATGCTAAAATACATTACAATATCCATCAACTCGTTTATACGACGGATCTAAGATGGGCCTTGTGTTCCCGAAGCCAAAATTCCGCCACCAGGGCCGTTAGGGGGACCTGAAGACGTAAAAAAAAAGACAACAAAAATTAATTACTGAATCATACTGTTAATACAAAAATAAAATGTGCAAACACATATAAATAACATTAAAGACACTTTGATTTAAAACAGACATTTTTGAGATACAGTGATCTCTCACTTATGCGCGGGCGAAGGGGACAGCGAAAAAAAAAAAAAAAAAAAGCGCATAAGTGAAAAACCACAAAAGGGAGCTTAAAAGTGAAACATCAATACAGTGTACATATATAGTTAATATTATGTATATACTGCTGAAAAATGTAAATAAATTTAGTTTCAAAATGGAAATACGTGTATAACTTCCGTTAATTATTTTTTAAGAACACAAAGAAAATGGAAATGCCCCCGATTTTTTCAAATCTCTCGCAATGTCGATTCTGGGACGTTAAAATGATCTGCTAAAGATTTTGAGGGACAAGGATTTTCTTCGAATTTTTTAATAACATCCATTTTAAGCGAAAACGACAATTTCGTTCTTTTCGCCATTTTAAAACTTAACCATCTAATAAAAACTCCAAAGATGGTTCTTTTTGTTAGCGATCAATGCCACGTAGTACGTACCGTACTAACCTCTCTAATTGGCTGCTGTATAAATGCGACTTTCACTGATGTCAATCACAAGAACCCCCATGTACATCCCTATGTATAAGTTAGAGGAATGCGTTCCTGGAATCTCAACAATAGAGGATGGGCGACGGAATGCATTCCTAGAAGCAGATCAGAAAGGGTTTTTGTTCTGTTGAAAAAAAAACTGTTTGAAGTAAGAAAATTTTTGCGACGCGCACAAGTGAGAGGTGCTTTTTTAATGCAGCGCATAAATGAATAAGAGTTATCATTGTTTTCATATAACCCTGGCCGGGACCGCGAAAAAAACGCGCATAAGTCAAAAACGCGCGTAAAAGAGAGCGCGTACAAGTGAGAGGTCACTGTATTAAAAGATTAAAGATTTTTTATTTCGAGTTCGAAAATTCATGGGAAATGGACAGCTTTCCCTATAAATCATTGGAAGAAGCGGTACGTTAAATCTAATTTGAAGAAACGGGTTCGAAATTCTAAGAGGATGGGAACCGTTAATTATTGCTGATTATTAACCCTCTAAGCGGTGAACCTGATTTTCCCGATTTTCATGTTCAATTTAAAAACAGACTATTCTTATTTATTTGTTGTTTTTAAAGATTTCATGGATAAAATATTATTTCAAATTTCGCAGTTTGTATTGTGTGTCAAAAAGTATTGTTAATCTACTTTAAAAGTTCATTCCTGAGACCGTTACAGTTATTCGATCAAAATAATTGGACGCTTGGAGAGTTAATGATGTTAATTTGTATTAAAATAATTTGTAGCTGTGATAATTGATAATTCATAGAATTATTAATTATCATATTTACAAACTAAAACCATTACTGTTATGTAATGATGATTATTTGAATTAATGATCTGTATCTATAAAACGCACACCCGTTCACAGCGGCGAACAAAAATACAAATCTAACAATCCGACTTCCCTTTCTTTTAAAATAATTGACGCGGCGGTTATGTAAGTAATCAGCCAGTCACCTCCCTTACGCTAGCTATAAATGTTTTCTTCCGATAAGTGACTTAAATTTCTTAGCAATCTAGCAAGTTTCAAAGTGTGATTGTCAATTGAAAGCTTATCTGCCTGTAACCTTCACGGGATAGAAATAAGTTAACTGTTTATTTTTTTTTTATCTTTGATAGCGCGTGTCGTTTGAATTTATTTAAGCATCAGGGTGTGTGTTCATTGAAACAGTCCGCGATGGAAACACTTTCGCTCATCATCTTGACTTTGGTGATAGTCCTGCTCATTGTATGGGTAGTACAGAAGAGAAACGACCGGACGCCGCCTGGTCCCAGAGGATGGCCCATCGTGGGCTACATCCCTTACTTGTCTTCTCAACCCCATTTGGACTTTACAAAGTTAGAAAAAACTTATGGACCAGTTTTCAGGTGAGTTTACGTTTTTTAACAAATTCATTCCTTTTTATTGTTCAAAAGCAGAACTATATATTTCTTTTGTAAATAAAGTTTTTTTTTCGGTTTTTTTCCCCCTCCAAATATTATAGTCCAGAGGTACTCATACTTATTAAATTTTGCACCGCATAAATTAGAATCAAAAACATATGCGCCATTATGAAGGCATTCTCCGATTAAAAATCAATTCATACTGATAGGAGTGTTTGTAATCAAAGTATAAAACATTTTAAATCAGTGTTATTCAATTATATTCGTAAATGAAGCTTTTACAATATAATAAAATATGTATATGCTATTGTAAAAAGTGGATAGAAAAATATATATATATGTATCTGAGTACTAAAGATTTAAACAAAATTCTAAAACGGAAGCTATTTTATGTTCATTAATATCTTTGGGTAAAAATTGTACCCCAAATAATGTATTGAACCATACGTGGTGCATGTATCGTAGTTTGAGAAGGCCTATTATAGTTGATTGCAGGGTTGGATTAAGTCCTGCGGGGGCCCATAGACAATGGTAGTTTCGGGGGCCCCTTTCCCCTCCTCAATTTCCAAAACAAGATAATTTGTTGATTGTAATTAATCTCTACACATACAAGTTTTTAAGTAACACATATAATGACAAACTGAAATAACAAAACATTCAAATTGCGGGTCACTATTAAGAGAGTCCGTTTTATTATAAGAAATTTAAAAAATTAAATCAGGTATAAAAAATTTAACATTTAAAAATTCATAAAACATTTTTACAGAATCTTAATATTCTAATACAAAGATTTCAAGATCTGTTGACTTGTGAATTTGTCAGCCAACTGCGAAAAAAAATGGACTACATTGATTTGTAAACAAATTTTTTATAATGTGGTAATAGGAAAATAAAATATGTTCTGAAATTTAAGCAACACTTAATTTTAATCTGAATATGTTTGAATACATGGACCTTGTAAATCAAATGTAGGCACAAAATTAGATTAACCTAAAAATACTTACTCGGGCCCCGCCAAAAGTTGTGGGGCCCCTAGTACGAAATTTCTAAGAATAATGTTCTGAAATTTAAGCAATACTTAATTTTAAATTGAATATGTTTGAATAAATGAACCTTGTAAATCAAATGTAGGCACATAATTAGATTAACATAAAAATACCTACTCGGGGCCCGCAAAAGTTGTGGGGCCCATAGGCAGTTGTCTACTTTGCCTATTTAGCAATCCGGCCCTGGTCGATTTGCCCTAAAGTCGCGGAGTTTGAAATTCTAAGATCTACTTGATGCCTTTGGCGATCAGCAGATACAATCGCCATTATTCGCCTAATACTCCTTCTTTCATGTTATGTAAGTTAATATTTTATTTTGAGTAACGCAATTTTGGATAAGCTGAAAGCATTAATTGCTACAACAAAAAATAAATAAAAACAAAAATAAAACTAATTGAAAAATACAAGAAAGGAGAAAGAAACAGCGCATAGCAAATGTAATAGTATTTCAAATATTCTGTAATATGAAAATAATCTGTTTTTAAATCAGCAATTAAAAACTGAGAATAATTTGGTATAATTTTAACAGAGTAGAAACAGGCGATTTATGTGTTTTTATGAAACAATGAAATCGATTGAGTTTCACCACAACAAAGAAAAGTGTTTTACCAAATCATATTTAAAAATATTTTTGAAATTTTGTTAAAATTCAGAAAAAAATTGTGCAACAACTAATAGTCCAGTCGAATTACCATCAAAAAGTTCAAAATGCGGAGAAAACGCATAGCAGCATTTTTATTACTTTAAGTTGTTGGGTTGGCCATCCAAAAAATGCCATTATGTCACTCGCCTGGATAAAGGGGAGGAGGGAAAATTAAAACATCGATTTTTCGTGTTTAAATTTCAGACTATTAACCTGAGTGAACAATTTAACCCTTTAATCGTGCAGCTGTTAAAAAAAATAAAATTTAAAAAATAAACTTTTAAAGTAAATAATTGGATCTGTATTGCGTTTAATCAAGTCTCTGAAATCTTAAAAATATTTTATTCACGATAATCAAGGAATTATACATATAAGTACAAAATATCCGCTTTTGAAATGAATATGAAAAACTGAAAAATACGGCTCAAACGCTCAGAGCAGCGGTTCCCAATCTTTTTTCTTTCACTTACTCCTTAATAAGTCCTTTCATTTTTGTTTACCCCCCTGCTATCATATCCTGACCCCCATGCAAAGATGTTTTCATCAATAACGTTTAAGATTTAGGTTAGCTTTAAAATAGAATTAACTTAATGATATTTGTAGAACTTAGTTTGGATTTTACATTTTATTTCATTTTTGCAATAGCATTAATTCAACCAAAACACATGAAACAAGTATTGCCTTATTGTTTTATTGCTTTAAAATTAGTTTTTGGTACATTTGGTACAAAAAATTCATATAAAATCATTACTGCAAGTAAATACGCTGAAATTTACAATTTATTATCATTGATAGTATATCCGAAAATAATGTAATAAAATTTTCATGATAGTTAAAAAAAACACAATTGAACTGAAATAAAATTTACCCCAAAAGTACAAAATACTATCTAGCGAACTCCAAACTGAAAACGATAATTTCTTCTCCAACCCCTAACCAATAAACATTCCATCCTTTCATCATGCCATCAAAATATAGAAGAAAATCCCGCGCAAAATAAATCATAGCTCTTTAATTGCGCAATCCTAACACGCGCAGTTGTTTACATAATCAAATGGCCCTGATCCAACAAGAAAAACCCGAAACCGAAAGTGCATAATGAAGGTCAAAACTCTGATGCAACATTAGTTGAAAAAGTAACGGTTTTTACCGCCATCTAGTGCCGTTTAAAAATTCAAATAAAACGTTCAAGTTGCGATCACATGAGACGATGGGCTGTAGGACGCGGAAAGAGTGATCGCATATATGAGACGATGGGCTGTAGGGCACGAAAAGAGTGATCGCATATATGCGATGATGGTCCTGAACGGGTTAAAAAAAACGATAGAAGGAGTTGTCGAATGTTAAGACAGAACTATAGAAATGATCCTATGAAGTATGATCTTCGAATGTTAAGAATAAAATTTTTAAAAAACCCGTAAATTTTTGAAAAATAGTTTTAATTTGTGCGAAATTTTTTGTGATTCCAATAAAGTACATCTTAAACAAGAGGGAATATCTGGTACATACTTCAAATCGA
>BGPR01017595.1:0-32267 GCA_013235015.1 Araneus ventricosus | reverse complement strand
AATTAGTTTCTTATCTCAGATGTTCTTTACCCTTAAGAACACATAGACTTGTATATTAAGTAGAATTTAATCTAGATAAAAATATCAATGCCCTAGAGCAAAGTTTCTTAATTTTTTTTCATTCATGAACTTTAGCTGTGAAAATGCTTTGTGACTCCAATTTTCTTCCGAAATATTTTGTGGCATCCTCTTAAATTGAAAAATAGGTGAGTAAATAATATTTTAATGATTGATAAATAAAGAATCTCAAAATTTTATTTTATATTAACTGTAACACATTTTGATTAAATATTTTAAATGAATGATTTAATTACCACTATTTAGGCTTATGTTTATTGAAAAATCTGACAGAAGGAGGTTCAAAAGTTTTCCGAACCCAATTAGGTTTAAAGGAGCCCGTAATGATATTTAACCTTCCAGCGGGCGCTTGTCATACTTTTTACGACACAGTAAGTTTGTTAATTTTTACCCTTGCAGTTGTAAGTTACTTCATTATAGTAATAAGAGACACATCAGAAAAGCAAATCCTTCCAACAAGAGTGAAAATTAATTTTTATATTATTTGCAAAATCTAAAATTATACTGAAATCAGAGAAAGCAATGCGATTTAATATTATTATTTTCTAAAAAAGGTAAAATAGTACAATACCAACTAAGATTGTACAACAAAGACTTTCTTCTTAGTTTATCATTGTCTTTGCATTCGAAACATTGAACTTTTGCCAGAGAGTGACGCTTACAAGTTATATTGCACACTATATTTCATGGAGTTTGATCATCGTTTAATTTCTTTCAAACACAAACCACAAGCTGTTTTTCTCAATGCTGGTTTATATTCACTTGCTTTTTCAGGTTGTGATGTATAATTTAGATTTAAAGACATAGTAATGTCATATGGCGATGATTAGATTTTTTGGGCTCGAGTAGTGAGGTGTTTTCATAAGACTGAGGTTTTTCAAGAAAATTGGATTTGGCTTGGTGGATTATCACACTTTAAATATTTTTGACAATGTAAAATGAAATATTAAATCGCTGCAATGCGTACTGGATATATAATTATCAAACTGAAACGTTAAGACGTGAATTTTTTTTTTTTTTTTCAAATTACACAAGCGGGCGCATGTCGTAATTTTTGCGACAGAAGCATAAAACAGTATGAAATCACCTTGAAACTTGGACAAACCGATTTAATCCTGAAGAGGAGGGTCGCATGAAGCAATGACCTTCAGACAGTTTTGACTCCGAATGTGAGAACAGGGCATGAAAAATCCCGTTTATTGCAAAATTTGAGCAGGAGCGCCCGCTGGAAGGTTAACTGTGCCTTGGGGAAAACTTTATTCTTGCGAATATAGGAAATATTTATTTTCATATATTGGTTTGGCTCACATTTTGGTTAATTCTCTGTATATGGCTTGATTTTGATGCATTCCAGTTCCGAAATACAGACATTTTTAATGGGATTTAACTGCATTATGGGGCTTTAAGAACAAATGACAATGAAATAACTTGTAGCGCCATCTAGAGAAAAATGAAACACCGAAATAATGACTATTACAATACTTTTAGCCTACACGGAGAGAAAAGGGGATCTGCATTGAAAATTTGGGAAATAAACTTATGCACGCATTTTCACATGACCTGTATTAGGAGACAAATTTTGTATCCTGTGAAAATCGCTGGAGCCATACGCAGAGTGTTAATCAAAATTTGACCAGGATGATTATTGGATAGGCAATTTAATTTCAATTATACATTCTGCACGGTAGTAAATAAATTCATGTTTAAATTTGATTTATTATACATCTCTAAAATGATACAATTTCCTTGAGATAATAATCAAATTGAAAGACAGCAAGCAATATTGTGAATAAAATAATTTTTTTTTTAAATAATTGAAATTGGTGATGTGTTATTTAGTTAACTATGCTGTCACAATGGGGAAAAAAATGTTTTTGAGTTGAACACACATTGAGTAAGTTGGAAATTATACCTACCTTGGCTAAAAATAGATCTGTCTTGCTGCTGAAGAACATTAGTGTTGTTGATCTATGAATTTCTTTTTGTTACTTACTATAATTTCGTTGCTCATTATAGGTTTAATTCTAAGCATAATTTTACTTTCTCGCATTTGAAGAGAAAGAATTGTTATAGGCGAAAAATTCGACCAAGATTTTGATGAATCTCAATAATTAACACCTCCCAGAGTCCGAAAGAAATCATTTTTGAATTATGCTGGATCAGTCTATTAACATGATAACTCAAGCTAGATGAATAAAATTCCTTATGTGGTCTTAACTCCAGAATTGTAGATCAGGGTAGTTACAGAAACTGTAAAAAAAATTTCCCTGACTTTTTCCTGATTTCCCTGACTTAAACTTACAACATTTTCCTGATTTACAGATACTAAATATATTAGTTTCCTGGCTTTCTCCATACTCAGAATTACTGTATGTGTACAATACACATTATTAAAAACACTTTTACCAGTTATTTAATGTGAAAAAATATTTTTATGAAATTTAATTTACAAAAAATTGAATGAACATCCTAAAAAACTATTAAAACAGTATATTACATTTCTTATATGTAAAAAATACTGGAATTTTAACAAATAGTTTGCTTCTAAAACTGGATAAGAATTCTAAGAAACATTAAAACTACTCTTTGCAACACATGCTAAATTATATTAATAGTAAATGTTATTATGATCTTTGCTCAAAACTTTAAAACAGTTCAATAACTAATTAGTGCTCTTTGCATGAGTATCAGAATAACATGTTGCAGCATAAATATAAAAATAGTATAATTATACGTACCCAATAATATATATTTTAGCAAAGATTTAAACAAGAGAAACTGCCAAAATATTACTTCAAATCTTTATTCTTTAACAAATCATAAGAAATTTATTGCTCTAATCAAAAACTTATGCTTTTATAAATGAATATAAATATTTTGAAATTCCGTTTATTATTACAAATAATGCTAGACATAAGATACTAATTTATAGATAATAACTCAAGTAACTATTAATTTTCCCTGATTTTTAGATATTTTTACGAATTTCCCTGATTTTTTCAGATCGATAAAATTTCCTGACTTTTCCCTGATTTCCAGGTTCTGTTTCCACCCCGTAGATCTGTATCAAATTTTGTATAGAAAACTGTCAAGGAGAAATCACTCTTTTGTACGTCCATGTAAACGTGATAATTCAAAAATGTGACATGC
Source organism: Araneus ventricosus (assembly GCA_013235015.1). Taxonomy (NCBI): domain Eukaryota; kingdom Metazoa; phylum Arthropoda; class Arachnida; order Araneae; family Araneidae; genus Araneus; species Araneus ventricosus. The sequence continues at coordinate 29,039 of BGPR01017595.1, read as the reverse complement.
TAGGAGGATAAAGTTTGACATACACCAGTGGACAAATGCTAAGGACCATTTAGAAGATGTGAAAAATTTGGACTTAATAGGGATTCAATGGTTCGTAATCAGTTGCAGAGAATCGTGGGATATACACTTAGAATTCGCATTTTACAGTAAAGATTTGGTCACAAGGGCATTTGAGGGGTCGACCAGAAAGTGAGGAAGACGAAAAGATATGTTGCCCCACTGTGTTTCGGAGAAAGCTGATAATGATTTTAAACTTTCATCAATGTTTTTTTTTTTTATGTACATAATACTTACATGCGTTTTCGTAAAAACAGCAAGAATATTCTTGAGGATATATATAGGTTTCTTTAAAAAAATCTGAAATTTTTCTGCATGTTTTTTGTTGATAACATGCAGAGTCTTCAACGAAATTGTATGGCGCATACAGAATACTTGACAATATGTAAAAGAAGCATTGTATCAAAATTTGAATATTAGAGAAAATATGAATACTTGTAAGTAAATAATTTTTTACTGTGCATGCATGAAAGGTAGCATAATTTTTCTTTTATAACTTCAGAGCCAGATATATAGAACAACATATATAAAAATTCCAGTTCAATACTGTTAATATTCAGAAAGATATCAGTATTTCAGCTAGGTGAATTTCGTTACACTGTAAGAGAAGTTAAATGATGAGGGTTCTTGCACAAACTGATATTTTTTTAACTTGAATTTTCTAACAGTAATATTGAAATTTATGAAATTTGAACATCCTGAATACTCATGTATACTTATAAGTTAAATACATAATTTAAATTGCATTTCGATGATAACTATACGAGGATCCAAGTTGAATAAATTTCAGTTTTTGCATGGACCTTCATCATTTAGCTTCTCTTGGAATGTACAGAAATTCACATCGCTGCAATGCCAATATCTTTCTGAATATTACTGGTATTGAACTGGAATTTTTATATAAGTTGCTCTATATATCTGGCTCTGAAGTTATAAAAGAAAAAATACACTATCTTCTGCGCATGCACACTAAAAAATTATTTACTGCAAGTATTCATATTTTCTTTAATATTCAAATTATATATAATGCTTCTTTTACATATTGTCAAATACTCTGTAAGTTTCGTACAATTTGGTTGAAAACTCTGCATATTATAAGCAAAAAACATGCAGACAAATTTGGGACATTTTAAAAGCATTTTATATTTTCTTTTATATTCAAATTATTTAATTCGAATTTTGATATAATGCTTTTTTTACATATTGTCAAATATTCTGTAAGTTTCATACAATTTGGTTGAAACCTCTGCATGTTATAAGTAAAAAATATGTGGACAAATTTGGGATTAGAAAAAAAAACTTTATATCTCCTTGAATATTCATGCTATTTTTACGAGAATATATGTAAATATTATACACCAAACAAAACCACTGACCGAAGTTTCAACTCATTTTCAGCTTTCTGTGAAACGGGGTGAGCCAAAATCCCTTTTCGTCTTCATCACTTTCTGGTTGCCCCCGTGATCTAATCTTCACTGTAAAATGTGAGTTCTGACGATTGTACATCCTATGATTCTCTGCAACTGATTGTATTCCCATTAAATCCAAATTTTTCGAAATCTTAAAAATAGTGCGGTACTTACGTATTAACGCCACCGCAGCTACAGATTTGGCGGTTTTTAAGTGCCGCCAAATTTGGCGGGTTTTGTACTTACGTATTAATGCCAATTTGGCGGTTTTTGTACTTACGTATTAACGTAAATTTGATGGTTTTTAAGTGCCGCCAACGCCACCGCAGCTACAGATTTGGCGGTTTTTAAGTGCCGCCATTTTGGCGGTTTTTGTAAACAAGATTGCTCTTTATTGGCGCATTACCGCCAATCTGTAGCCTCGGTGGTGTTAATACGTAAGTACTAATAGTGCTTAGCATTTGTCCACCAGTGTATATTTTTAATCACCAAAATTGTACATCTGTACAAAATTTGGTCTCATTTGGTCACAGGAAAAAAGTCCAAAATGCATACTCGATTATCTTCACTATACTACAAGGCTGAATACAAAATGCGGCATATCGGATAAGCATATGAGGACACCAAGGAGTGAATATTTCCATTGGTTACTTCAGAGCCTGTGTACATTTACTGCAAAAGGATGCTAAAAAAATCAAACACATCAAAACATAAAGCAAAAAATACTCAGAAACAAGATTAACATTTTTTATTCTACCTTTTAACATAAGTTATCTTTACTTTAATTAATTTTCAACTAATGATTTGCATTAGTGATAATCAAACAGCGAAAAAATATCTATTTTATGATTAAAAGGATATATAATCAGAAATGTATTATATTAAAATTGTAATTTAGTATCATGCAATTGTGACGTACAAAATACAAATCCAATTTTGTGAAAGATATGAAATGAGAATGTATGTTACTCAGCTTTTAAAGTATATTCTGATGTAAATCACATTTCTTTAATAAGTTAGAAGCAATAATTGCAATTTTCTGATAGTATTTTATGATAAATCTAAAGATCTTTTCAACATATTTTTAAATATATTTCTGAAGAGTAAACAGGCAAAATGTCTTTTTGGTCTGGTTAACAACAAATGAGTCTATACAGCCTAATGCATTCGTACAAGGCATGTGAAAAAATAAATATATAAATGAGAACAACATTCTTTAAACCTTTCTTCTTTAACTGGGTCTCTTTGTAAATGTTTCAACTCACATATTTCCTGAATAAAACATCACAATTAAATAGTTGCTGCAAAGGATATTCAAATTTAACATTCTCAAAACAGCACTGATCTTGCTTTGGAAGCTAAAACTCTGCTGGGGTGATTTACTGAAAAATTCACACATGATGCTTCTCTTTCCAATGAGCTAACAGGTGTTTCTTCAAACTCTGATTGCTTTTGTAGGCTTTGTTACAGAAGTCGCATCCATAAGGCTTCTCTTCTGTATGGGACAAAGAATGCCGTTGCAAATTACGTTTTCTTTTAAAACCTTTCCCGCATATCACACATACAAAAGATCTCTGATTTGAATGAGCAAACGAGTGAGCTTTTAAATAATATTTACAAGGAAATGCCCTGTTACATATCTTACAAATATAAGGTTTTAGATTCGAATGAGTAGCTCGATGTCTCTGTAAATCATATTTAGCAGAAAATGCTTTCCCGCATGTCTCGCACAAATGTGTTTTCTGTTTCAAATGAGTGAGGGAATGTTTTCTCACCATATAAATTTTGGAATATGTTTTCCCACATACCTCACATGAATAAGGTTTTTCTTCTGTATCAGTATCAGTAGGTAATAGTGTTTGTAAGTTGCTTTGACAAAGTAATGATGGGTTGCCTATTTCATGAGCATGATCATCTTCCATAGAAATACGCCCATGCAATTCAATAAATGTTTCATGCATGCTTTTTTTTGCAGCTGATTGAATTAATAAATATTTTCTTAGCATATCACTTTGTTGAAGTAACTCATTTCCACATGTATTATCCATGTTCAGAATGTTTGCTGCTTCCTTGTTGTTCATATTTCTAAGCTATCCACGAGCTTTTTAATTTCATCCACAATATGTTGCCTTTGTCTGAATCGACAGAATAATTTGAAACAGCGCTTTATCAGAGTTTTTTAGGAAAAAGGATGCAAGCCACAGAATTTTGAGACATAGTCATTTGCTAAACTTTTTTTGATCAAATTTTTGCACTCAGAAAACAAAGAGAAGTAATAATTAAATTTTAATGCAAATCATGAAACTTATTGAATCAAACATGACTTCAACTTTTTTTATCACACTCTGTGACTTTAGCATTCAAGTATTTAAAAAGCAATGTAGTGTTAGTCCCTTGCAAAAAATATAGCCTATACTAATACTTAAAACATTATCATTAAGTTTTTATTATATTATAATTTCTAAATTTAATTTTTATTTATATTATAAGTTATCAATGATAAACTTGCTTAGTTTAAGACAGCACAGCAAAATTTGACAAACTTTGTCAACAGCTTTTCTAATCTATGTGTCGGTCATTTGGAAATGATCAAGAATTGTGGCCAGAGTATTTTACTCCGATGCAGTAGAGTAAAAAATTCATAAGCATAAAATCCACAAACTTTCAAAAATTCTTCAAATTGCATTGTGATAAGATTGTTTCATGTAAATTCAAATCCTCTTCGTAAACTACACTATGGAGGACAAGAGACAGAACTGATAATTGTGAATCTCAGCCAGGTGATGAAGTCAGCACAATCAACCATACTCCTCCAATATCGGCAGCCAAGAAGTGAAAGACATCTAATCCAAGAGGTTTAGTATGCACTAAGCTGATTCATACAGCTGATCTTTTGTTGAATCCAATCTCAGAAACTCAGCTCATAGCATCGAGACTGCAACTATATCAAAGCACCTGGAAATGTGATTAATTATCTGAGTATTATAGAAATTTCAATGATCTTCAACTGTTATGATATATTCACCAGATAAAAAAAGAATATACAGAATAATAATTCATGACAAATGCTTATATTGATATTTTGAAGAAAAACCAAAAATCACTATTACATATGGCTTATTTAGTGTTGTTGGATTGGTTTAATTTGCATTGGATTGGACTAGCCTAAAAATTGTATGAATGCCATATTTCCTTTATACGCTTAGTAATTTTTAAATAAATGGATTCTGGGTTAACAATATTTGCCATGAAATTTAACAGACTATAAAACAAGAACAAAACTGGAAAATGCAACCTTCAGAGGGGATTTATCTGTTTATTTACTTATATTTTTAAAAACTGCAATAAAGATTATAACTTATATAAAATGCAGAATCGCATAATGGAGTCACAAATAATCAGCAAGAGCACATTTACTGAGGCTGCAGAATCACAGTTCCACCAGAAATTATTTCAGAAACTTTTTTTAATAATATTTGTTGAAATTTTCTTACAAAGAGTTCGTGTTATAGATATCAAACCATTCATTAATTTTATACTGTAACCACAGTTTGAGAGTGAAAATCTATTATCTTTCTACACAAAAAGAAGCACCAGCTGCGGATTAAATCAAATTGAGCCCCAAGCTCAAATGCATTTTGTCAAAATGAGATATAAACTTTGTGACTAACGTAACAATTTAGTAACTAAATTGTTACCAAATTTAGTTACTAAATTGTTAACGTAACAATTTAGTTACTAAATTGTTACGTTAGTAACAAAGTTAAAAATTTAATTTAATTTGGTTCAATCATTATCTTTTAAAATAATTTCTGCATGGATATGTTATACTGACTAGTGTTGTATAAAATATAAGGATAAAAGGTTTCATCAGAGATTATTTAAGAGTATTTTGTCATATTATAGCTTGTTAAAATCTTTCCAAAGTTACGTTAGTCACAATGGAATGACCCTATACAGCTTTACAGAATAGGAAGATAGTGCAGAGCTTGCTGATAAAAGCAATCTCAAGTTCCTTCAGGCAAAAAAACCGGCCTGTTTATTTCTAACACATTAATATGCATGATCTACTATAGCACTATATATTTACCTTTTAACGATATTTAACTGGTGATATTCCAAATATTTTATACCTACTGGCTCTAAAGCATAATATCTTACAAATATGAAACAGTGTCCTTCTTAAATGCTTTTATTCGAAAATATATATTGTTTGTACAAGGCATATGATCAAATATATATATATGAAGCAGTAAAATGTTATAAAGTGATGATTTCTGCTAGTGTTATTAATACGATAACCAGTAATACTCAATCTTTTTTTTTCTTCTGTTGGTAAATGTTTCCCTTTACATATTTAATAATTAAAGCATCACATTAAAATGTCTGTAAGAAAGGACATTAAAATTTAACATTAAAAAAAACAGCACTGATCTTTCCTTAGAAGTTAAAGTTATGGCAGAATACTTTACAGCAAACCTCACATACGCTGCTTCTCTTTTGAGTGAGTCTGGAAATGACACTTCAAACTATGATTGGTTTTGAAGGTTTTGCCACAGAAGTCACATCCGTAAGGCTTCTCTGATGTATGAGATGCATAATGCCGTTGTAAATTGCCTTTAACCCTAAAAAATTTCCCACAGGTTTCACATGAATGATATTTCTCATTTGCATGAATCAGGAAATGAAGTTTTAAACTAGATTTCTTTGAAAATGATTTGCTGCATATCTCGCAAACATGAGCTTTTGCATTTGTATGAATAAGTAAGCGTCGGCCTAAATTATCCTTTGAAGCAAAGGCTTTTCCACATCTTTCACAAACATAAGGCTTCTCATTTGTATGAAGACGATAATGTTCTTTTAAATTGCTGTTTCGAGAAAATGTTTTGTTGCATATCTCACACACATGTAATTTTATGCCCAAGTGAGTAACAGAATGTTCAATCAAATATTGTTTTTTGACAAATGCTTTTCCGCATGTTTTACATTCATGAGGTTTCTCTTTCCTATGAATAACTAAATGAGATCTTAAATAGTCTTTTCGAGTAAATGCCATGTTACATATCTCACAAACATGTCATTTTTCATTTGAATGAGTACGTTGATGTAACCGTAAATACCTTACAGAAATAAATGCTTTTCCACAAATCTCCCACACATATTTTTTCTCATTTAAATGAATGAAAGAGTGTTCATTTAAATTGCACTTTTTGGAAAATGATCTTCCACATATTTCACAAGAGTAAAGCTTCTCCTCTGCACCAGCAGTTGAATGTGTTTATAAACTACTGTCACTAGAAGATCCTGTGTTGCCTGTCTCCTGAACAGGATCATCTTCCAGAGAAATGCATCCATTTGCTTCACTGTATCTTTCACATACAAAAGTTTTCCCTTCTGATTTCATAATTATATCTTTAACTAACATACCACTTTGATGAAGTAATTTCTTCCCACTTATATCGTCTGCATTTAGACTGTTTGTGCCTTCTACACTATTCATATTTTCTCATATACCTACAAATCTCTTTACTATGGCATTCATATGTTGCTTTTGCCTGAATAAACACAACTGTTAATAAAATATTTCTAAAATAAACCTGACTTCAGAATTAATGAATAATATCAATCCGAAGTTGACGAATCTTTTCTTTCCGTCTGTGAATAATTTCTTTCACAAACAAGCTTTATCAGAAACAGCCTTTAAAGGAACAGGATGCAAGTTTCAGAACTCTGAAACTTCATCAGTTGCCAAACTTTTTTGATTGAGTTTTGACACACAATACAAAGGAAAATAATTAAACTTGAATGCAAATCAGGAAAGTTGTTGAATAAAATGCAACTTTTAATTTTTTACAAAAATCTGTGACTGCAGCATTTGAGTACTAAAAAAGAAACAACATAATGCTCCCTGAAAAAGTGCCAACTGTTCTATGAATGACCATGCTTTAAAAATTAATAGCCATTACATAAATTATAAACTTGTTTAATTTAAGACAGTGCAGCAAAATCTAAAGAACTTCCATATGTCAACTGCTTTTCTAATTTATGTATCAGTCCTTTAGAAGTGATAAAACATTATGGCTAGAATATTTTACTTCGATGCAGTACAATAAAATTTCATGAGCTTTAAAAAAAATATTTGTCTCTAAATTGCACTTTGATAGTATTTTTTGAGCAGATTCAGATCATTTGCATGAATAATTGTATGGAGTAATGGAGACAAGACTGATAATTCTGAATCACAGTGAGATGATAAAGTCATCAAAGCTAACACCCTACTCCTCTAGCATTAGCATCAAATTGGTGTAAATTATATTATCCAAGAATATGTTTAGTAGGTACTAGGCTTGCTTATACAGCTGATCTTTGTTGAATCTAAACTCGGAAATTCAGATCAGGACTGCTACTTTGTCAAAGCACCTGAAAATGCGATTTATTATCAGTGTGATCTTCTTCTTCAGGAGCGTAATAACCTGTTGCAGGTCTTAGCTGCCTCGACAGCACGCTTCTTCCAACTCAGACGATCCAAAGCAACTGTTTGCCAGTTTTTTATTTTCAAAATTTTGATGTCATTTTCTGTATCGTCCAGCCATCTTGTTGAAGGTCTGCCCCAGGCATGGGCATTATCAGTGTGATATTGAAATAAAATAGTGCACTTCATCTGTTACGAGAGATATTGAGCAAATAAATAAATAGAAGCCTATGCATATGTCTGATGACGTAATAGCATAACAGTTAATGACAAATACCTAGATTCATTCTTTGAAGAAAAACGCAAAAACATAACAGCACTATTATGTTAAGGTCATAAACTATAATTTGATTAGATTAACCTTCAAAATTTGTGAAAAGTGAAAGCCCTATTTTTTCCTTCTTTCCATTTAATAGCTTTAGAGTAAAAGGACACTTAAATTAATAATAATTCCCATTCTATTTTTAGTGAACTATGATAAGATTTACAACAGTTGGTTAGGATGCAGTATCATATAATAGGGTAAGAAATAATGAATGCCAATTTGTCTCTTGAGGCTATAGAGTCACAGCTCCTCTAGCAATCAGTTCAAAAACTCATATCTTTAATATCTGTTGTCTTTTTCTTATAGAGAGTCGAAGACATTATATACAAAAGGTGGCACAAGGTAATTTTACTAAGTGGAAAAGGTAACAATATGGTGCCTGTCTGTATTCTAAATGTCAAACAAACTTTTACTTAGAAATATGCATGTTCTACCTGCAAATATTACTTAATAATATTTTGGAGGGAATTTTTAAACTTCAAATATATGTAAGAATATATGGAAACTAAAATAATATATTCAACACATTTATTTTAAAAATATATAACTATATTTTGATACAGTAGTATAAATTCTGTTAAAAAATTCACTTTTCTTGCCTTTTTATCTGCAACTCATTCATTACCTTATGAACTTTAACTTTCTACAAAAAGTCCCATGCAACTGGCATGGTTGCTAAGCCAACTATTCGTTCCTGGGTCATGCATCACATATACATTTTCGTAAGTTTTAGTTTAGAAAACTTCTCAGAGCCACTTGTCTTAATGGCATTATTCAGGATAAGGGCATCAATATGAAAAGGAAAATTATTTCTCGTTTTTCTAGAGTTCTTATCTTTTAAACCACTTTTTTCTTAATGTTTTTTTTTTTTGCTCCTGTTTAGTCATCCTTATGGATATCAGTACCATTGGCAGTTGCCCTGACCACCCAATTATTTATTTACAACCCTCCCCGGCCCAGCCTACCCAAGAGGGTGTAAGGCCTTCCACAGGCCAAAGGAGAAACAAAAAACAAAATAAATGGAGATAAAAACCATTTATTAGTTGTATCGCAGCAAATTACAAAAACTGGAGTTGGAGTGTGAAAAAATTACTGTCATTGCCCGAAACATTCACAAAAGTAAAAGCACAGGAGGGAGCACAATCGTATCTCGTGCTTAGTTCATATATCAAAATAAGGCATAAATGAGAAAAAGTGGCATTCCTATTCATACTCTTTATTAATGTCCCAGCCACAATATAATAAAGAAACTAAAACCACTAAAAGTTAACTCTGCTGAGGTCAGCTCCTAAATTGTTTTATCAGTATCTCTAATAAGGTAATGAATCTATGGAATCAATAATAGCACTTACACTAAGATAGAAATACACAGGCTTTGGCACCCAAAGATAATCTAATTGAACCATGGGCTTTCAAGAACTGTCAATCACCACCAGCCTGCTTCTTAATATGATTTTCCTAAACCCTCGTATACAGTTTCACACTCGTCAACAATTAGGAGAGGGGGAGGGGTACATTTCAACATTTAGCATTTCTCTTCATCGGAAATGCTATTTCATCAGCTGACAGGTGGCTAATCAAGTTTCAGAAAAGAACATCTTCTGGAAATAGGCTTCACTCCATTTCTCAAACCATGTGCTTTGCTATGGAATGAAATCCGTCTTGTGACCTGCTAAGTAACAACTGGAATTTCTTTTCATCACCAAATTTTTCTTTCTCCCTATTCATTGAGATAAGTTGGATTTATTCACCAAAATAATCAAGATCTTCTGTATCTAATAATACGATTAGCAACTTGAAATTCCTTTTCCCTAAACTTAATGGCCACACATGGGTCAGATTTCAACAAACATCTAGGAGCACATATCAACACTCTTAAAATGTACCCCTCATATTAAGGAAGTATTAATAAAATTAAGTAAATTCTGAGTCTTGGGCGAGATAGCTTGAACTTATGTAAAGAAGCATAATAAATCAGAAAAAAAAAAAAAACATTTCAAAGACTATGCAAGCAGTTCAAGATGAACAGAATAGCTGCAAATTTATATAGAATGAGTGCCCTATTCTATGTTAATTTATATATTTTTAAAAAGTAAAACAGATGATCTTGATGATAATGCAACACTGGATACTTCATCAAACTGCTTTGGCTCCAAGTATACAAGTCGACAAATTTTCACCTGAGATCAAAAAAGCACGCTATGTGTTATATTATTAAAAGTTCAAATATGAACTATGGTCTGACTTACAAACAAGTACGACAGCTTGCATATGATTATTCAAAATATCTGGGTGCAAGCACTCCAAGTAGTTGGGATGAAAGTAATATAACTGGAATTCACTGGGTTAAGGAATTTTTTTTTCTCCTACAAAAGTTGTCACAACCTTCCCAACGTAAATATAAATCTTCTTTGAATCCTTTCTTGTTGAATTAAAACTTTAGAAGTTTGGAAAGAGAAAATTTATTTTAAATAACGTACTGTATAATAACTATTAAAACTTTAAAATGAATAATTATAATGCAGAATTTTCTCAGCATTGCTGATTAAAAGTATAAACTTAAAAGTTTTTAGAAAAGTAAAATCTCAATAAAAATATATGTTGCAAAATAAAACATCAAAAAACAAAAAAGAAAGAGAAAAAATGCAAGAACACCATTTTTTTCAAGGTGTTTTTATTAAAACATGGTAGCATAATATTTTTGTCTCGAGCAAGTACAAAAGAAAAATTAAAACTTTTTTATTCCAACAAACTTTCTTTGAAGCAGCTCAAAAAGAATAATATATGAAGAGAAATAAATAAAACAAATAAAATAAAATTGGAAAAAAATGTAAGAACCAACTTCTCCTTTAATACAGCTCAAAAAGAATAATATAAAAGAATAATCAAAAAATTAAAAAAAATGCAAGAACTGATGAGATTGAAACACCAGGAACATTACTTTTCTTTTGTGCATATTTGAATAATAATGATGCAGGAACAGGATAATGGTTAATAACAAATATCAGTACTTGTTTGTTGAAGCGGCCACCGAGCTTACTTGGTGATCTTCAGATTTCGCCAAGCTAGTAAGTTCAGTGTTCTGCAATTCAGATTTGTTTAGGACTGCTGTGCTTCTGTAGACTTTTTAACGAAGGAATGTTTTGAGGCGAGAGCTCATTTTGGAATTTTAAAAAATGTAGATTCCTAACATTCAATGAACAAGTGTAGCTACTAGGTTTCTGCTTTGATGAAAGCGAAGTTGCTGATGTTTTATAAAGTTTAAAAAATTTGCCCAGTACCCACTTCAGAAGCCGCAGGCATCGCGTGCACAAGAAACCAATAAAAGGCTCATTGCGCACCCAAAACAAATGTTCTCACATCGCCGAATCATCTTCCTCTTAGTGGCAAGATTTTATCACCATCTTGGCGATTTATCTCAGTTGCTTGGCGATTCAATCTCGGTGGCCACTATAATGTGGAAGTACCCAAATATCTTGTTTAATTCTTTTGCCACCCCCCCCCAAAAAAATGTTAAGTATTAAACTTTAAAACTTTTATGATCAGTCAAGTGGTTTTATTAGATTAGATACACCTTTAAAAAATTATACAAAATGAAAATTTTTGGTTCTACCCTGTTTTCCCTCCATCTTGTCTTTAGTAACGATTGAAATTCAATGAATTAGGGTCACTAAAATTAACGATTAATTAAATTTATTGATCTTTCCTCATTGATTTTTTTTTCATGAGATATGGCTTTGCCTATGCTTTTTTCCCACAGACATATAGTTCCTCTGACTAAGCTTATCTGAATTTATTAGTAAAAAAAAAAAAAAACTGATTGGTAGTGGTGCATGTGTGCTTTGGTTACAAATTGTTCGTTATAGATATATAACTGGAAAAAACAACACAGATAACAGATGGAATCAACTAATTTGTTCCTTATTCCAGTGGTGCGCAAAGCATGGGTCGTGACCCCTCTGGGGGTCACAAGAAAATTTTTGAGGGTTGCTAAATTCAAAGCAATATATTTGACAATAAAAAAATATAAGGCTTTTCTTCAAAAAACAGAGTCACAACCCCTTTGGGGGTCTCAATTTTTTTTTTTTTACATAAAGTGAGGGGATCAGAAATGAAAATAGTTTGCTCACCACTGCCTTATTCATTCTATTAAAATGTACTAGCAAAGATGCCCATTTTTATGATGATTCGTTTTTTACATTTTCAACACCTGCTCTTTCTTTTAGTTTAATCTCCATGTAGTAAATAAAAACACATCCTATTAATATCATTGGGCAAAAGATCTTCACTTAATAGTTTATATAGTTGGCACTAAGTTATGTCAGATGCTGTTTTTAAGTGTTCCTCCCATTGGGGTCTCAGGACGGAATTTGATTCACACGCCAAAATGCCACTAAAAGGGTTGTATGGGAGATCCTCTATATCTCGGTAACTACATATGTTGAAAACATAACTAATGTCTTGCAGCTATTTGAAAAAAACAGTCTTGCATCATTTTGTTTCTCATTATTATTTTCTTATATTTAATTAATTAACATTTATGTTAATAATCAAAAAGTAACTGAAATATAAGCTATGCATTGGTAAAGTGCCAAATGAGGTATAGAGTAGTAGTTTATCAGACATAAACTCAATAAATACAATCATAATAGATTTATGATTTTCTTTCTTTTGATTAAATTTGAACCTGTTTTTCTCTAATGTAGATATTTTGATAAACCAGTCCTAAAAATTGGATGGCTGTTCTTCTCATTGTAATCATAATTTGATAAATTGCAATAACAGTAAACTATTTGCTTAGAACTATTTTTCCATCTATACTTATAAGTCTGAAAATACTATTTATGAATATGATGAAGAGAAAGATAATCTTACTAGTGTTCAAAATACCGATTCTGAAAGTAAATACCAAAATCCCAAAATTAAATAATTAATTTAAGTAATGAATTACACTTGAATTTTAAAAAGTTAAATACTATTTCCGCAAAAGCAGAAGGAATATTTAAAAAAAATTGTCACAATTTAAGCTGAAATTCAGTGAATTATTATACCAATATCCTGAAGTGATTTGAAGCATAAATTTGATAGAGGATAAGTTAAAACAAATCTTAAATTTAAATCTACTGCTCAGCAGTAGGCCATGTAAAGTGTGTGTCTATCTTTTTTTTAATGTAATAATTAACAGCTCAAGCCTTTACGATTTAATTTAATGGAAAAAAATCATTCATATATTTTCCACTCCCTGTTATTGAAGCATATGCTAAAAATAGATCATGAATGGATGAATTAAAGTTGATTACTATGCATAAAAGTGCTAAATAACCTGTAACCCCCCCCCAAAAAAAAAAAAAATTTAATAATACATAATTAATCATCATAAAAATTTTAGCAATACTAGATAATATTCCTAAAATCACCATCTGAAACTAATTACACAACGATTTTTAATGTCTTATGAAAATATTAAATAAGCTAGAAGATTTGAGGAGGAAAGAAAATTTTAAAAACAACATTAAGATATTATTTGGATTATTTAGAATATGACTTAAAACAGGAATTTTTCAAACACGATTGCCAAATTGTCATAAAGATAAAATTTTCTGATTAAATAAAACAAAATGCAGAGGATATGGCAACAGAGAAAATTCATCACCTTCATTTCCTAAAATGTGTACATATATGTCAACTAAAAAATTTACGACAACCAGTGGTGTAACTTCAAAATAAGCAATTTCATGACAGAAACTGTTCTGTTTTAAGGAAGTTTTTACAACTTTTTCCTGTTTATTTCTCATAAAAAATAAAGCAGTGACGGAACGCCGTTCTGGAGAGCTCCGACTCCACTACACCCCTGATTATAACAATTTAAGAAGAGTATGCAAATTTTGATAGTGTGAAAAAAATGCACTTCTGACAAACTGAGAGTGATGATGAAATGGGTGAAAAATATAAGAAATAAGCCAGTTAAAGACTACAAGAACATTAAAAGATTGCATTTTCAGCATAATATTGCAAATGGCATTGCAGCATGTTCTAATGAGCTTGTTCTACTCAATAGTGTAAGAAAAATGTTTATATAGATTTGGTTACTTGGGTAGAAATGCAAAAAAAATTTTTTTTTTTAAATCCATAACTAGGAAAAGAATAGGAAACAAATGACTTGCACAAATATTTATATATAAAAATTCGGAAAAATTTTATTATTCAATGATGGAAGTTTTATTTTATTTGTATCCCATAACAAAAAGTTTGTTAAGAAGAAAAATAGGAAACCTTGAATTTCCAAAATAAATTTCCCGAGATTAAAATACAAGGCAGGAATTATTATGGTTGAGATATGCATAGCTTAGTGAACGGACTTCACCGATGCGATTCTGATAGTAGAAATATCTCAGAATATATTATGAAGTTATTTACTTGATAGTAAATTAACTATAGGTTTATAAAATTATTCCAGTGACTATAAAATTAATTCTAGCAAAACAAGACCAAACACAAAATGACAGGGTTCATACTGTATATATGATAGTAACATTCAGGAGTTTCTAAGGATTTTTTCAGGAGTACAGAACAGAAAATTCAGGAGATAATGTGAAAAAAAATCAATTGTAGGGGAGCAGTGTGGACAATTTTTATAAAATTGGCAAAAAAATATACTAAATATCAATTCTCCCATCTTTCCCGATTGCGGTGACTCGGAACATGTACAGTAGACTCTTTCGGGGCTAAATAAAGTCAGAAGCAAGAATTCCAGATTCCATTGACTTTCTATCAATAAGAAAAAACAGAAACATCATATTTTTATGTTTCATCATAATTTTATCTTTTGCTCTTCGATTGTAAGTTTTCAGGAGACAAAAAGAAATATCAGAATAAAAACACAATTTTCAGGAGTTTTCAGGGCCCTTAGTAAAAAAAGCAAAATTCAGGAGTTTTTCAGGAACTTCAGGAGGAGTACGAACCCTGAAATGAGTAATTCATAAATTGCTCTTGATCAAAATTTTCTGCAGGAGACAAATGCCTCCTTAATTATCTAATTTGAACACCACCGAGACATTTTCACACCAAAAATTTAAATCGTGGATTTATAAGTAAAATGAATTTAAAAGAATTCCTTGTAAATAATTGAAAAAAACATTCGTTTCTATGAAGTGTTTTGCCGAGTGTACATCAAGATCATTATTAGCTATAATCAACAATAACAGCCTTTTCATCAAATATTAACATTTTTTAAAATAAAAAATTTGAATATATAATTTTTGAATTTTCTTAAATG
Organism: Araneus ventricosus; assembly: GCA_013235015.1. Classification (NCBI taxonomy): domain Eukaryota; kingdom Metazoa; phylum Arthropoda; class Arachnida; order Araneae; family Araneidae; genus Araneus; species Araneus ventricosus. Next base: position 13,500 of record BGPR01017595.1, on the reverse strand, counting down.
CTCTTTTTTTTCCCCTCTCTAAAATTTAGGTAAATGCTTACTCTTAGGCAAATGCTTATTTTATAAAATATGATTTTAAATCAGTGGCGAATCCAAGATTTCGGTTCGGGGCGGGGGGGAGGGCTGAGGTATAAAAAAATTTTATATTGCCGTGACAAATGTCAAACCTTATGTCCTGTGTGAACCAAAACACTTTAACTTTACAGACTTTACTCACCTGACAAGAAGAATCATAAAGAACACTACAATACTTTCTATAATTTAATAAAAAAAAACAATGATATAACTATTAAAAACATGTTTTTGACCTCGTCAATGCTACAAATACAAGTGGAATGACTACAAAAGTGGAAAAATTTTCGAGTCTGTCAAAAACCAGGAAGAAAAAATGTTGTGACTTTTTTAAAGGGAGATCAAGAAAAAAAAAAAAAAAACAGTTATAGTGATTTTAAATAAAATAAAGAATTCTGGTTTACCTCTGGGGGAGGGGGGCTGCAGCCAGATAGTCCTCCCTGGATTCACCACTGTTTGAATTAAAATGATTGAAAATTAAAAGTGAATTTTGAGAAACTACGTGTAATTTATTAATATTAAAATTATTGAATTAAATGACTTTGATCAAATACTTTTTACTATATAAAAAAATTGACCTAATATGGTCAAATAAATTTTAGACCAAATAAAGTATTTCTTCCTATCAGTGGCAAATCAAGGATTTGGGTCGGGGGGGGGGGGGGCTGAGGTCATAAAAATTTGTTTCATAGTGATGAATGTCAAACCTCATGGCTTATGTAAACCAAAACACTTTATCTTTACAGACTTTATCACCTGACAATAAAGAATAATAAAGAACACTACAATACTTTCGATAATTTAATAAAAAATACAATGAAATAAGTTGCCAAAAAATGTTTTTGACCGCGTCACCGCTACAAGTACAAGTGGAATGACTAGAAAAATAGGAAAATTTTCGAGCCTGTCAAGCCAGAAAGCAATGTTGTCACGATTTTATTATTCCTTTAAAATGAAAATTAAGAACAGTTGTAGTGATTTTAAAGAAAATCAAGAATTTTGGTTTAGCTCAGAGGTGGGGGTGCATCCCAATAGCCCCCCAGGATTCACCACTGCCTTCTTATATTTTATTTACATTTCACAGTATATCTTAGTAGACAATTTTTGGCTTGATAGTTACGGCTTTTCACCCATAAGAATATTTATATCATTGAACTGAAACACCTTAAAATAATACAAATTTTTTGTTTCTTTTAATCCAAAATAAATAAACAAAAATACTCAATATGTAATACCAGTCAAAATTGCAAATACAGCTCCCATACAAATTTCAAATAAATAATTTACTCTGGAGTGATGGATGAATAAAGACAAGTGTAAACATTAACAAGTGTAAGGCTTATGCGATGTATATAATTAATAGAATTTTAAATCAAAAAAAAATTCATTAATAATTCTAATATATCAAAAGACATATATTACTTGTCTGCATTTCCTGGCCTACAAAGTAATTTCAGTAGTTCACTTCCGTAATTTTAGAAATAAAAAAAATGGGCTTTGAAAAGACAAATAGAACAATGGATAAATAAAACTCACTTGCGATTTTTTTAAAAAAAATTTCCAGCTTGTCCAACTACAAAAATATCGAAACCGAACACAAATGTTTTCTATGAATAGTAATTCGCCAAATCGCCATGCAATAATTTTACGACAACTTTTTTCGTACTTGAATCAACGCCAAATCGTATGATGGTCGCCAAATCTCCAGGTTTTTTTGCGCCTTGCATTGAGTTGAATTACTGCTACTAGGAACGAATGTTATTCTGCTACGCTTTCTTATACCAATCTCTCCTATCAATAACAAATTATTCAAATGTGGTTTATTAAAATCATAAGCATGTTCTTTTTGCATATCCTCTTTACGTATACGAAATACTACAACATCAGCTTCTTGCAAAACTCAGAATTGTCCCACTGTCCTTTAAATGGGTAAAAATATCATTTACATTTTATGGTTTTCAATAAAATTCATAAAATACGATATTGTTAAAGAAAACAGATATGTCAATGAATTATAACGCAACAATTTTCTAACTTCCTCAATCGGAGACAAAACGAAAGGTCACTAACCAATCGCGAACTGCTGAAAGTCATTGCACAACTTCTTTTGGTAAAGCATGGCTTTTTTCAAGTAATCCTGAACAAATAATTCTGTAAGCGATGCGAAGCAATCTTCTGTGCATAACAATTTTTACATCACATAATTTACAGAAATTCAATAAATATATCCAATTATATTGACTGGAAAGAGTAGCTTATAAAAAATAAACGAACTTATCTTTGCTTAATTCTGAAGTAAAACCTTAACTGAAACCAGTGGGAGCTGTCTCCCCTAAACTTTCTCGTATAGCCCTTAACAAAGGCGTCATTTCCCCGCACCTTCGTGCGGATAAAAATTGCGAATTTTCTGTACGCACACAGAACGTTACTAATTTCCTTCAGCGAGCACCAAAGGCGTGGGTAGAATAGACAGTGAGCAAAGACAGAAAGTAAAAAAAAAAAAAAAACCGCGCGTATCGGTCGAGCCTTTTTTTCGTCATAGAATGGTGAAGACAGCGAAAATGCAATTTGAACGACTTTTTTTTTAACCGATTGAAACAAAAATTGGACACGAATTTACAATTAATTTTAGAAGCCCACATACCAAATTTCATTTATCTAACCGACATAGCAATTTTAGTTTGCAGCAATGTTACTCTACAATAAATTTGACACGGCAAGAGTGTAAGCTTGAAACAAGTTAACGCAAACGAGTTAGTCACCACGCGTCAAACTAAGCAAAAACAGAGTACAAAGACAACCTCGGATTCGCACCCCCGACATCTCGCTTCCGAAACCTGTCGTCCTAACCACTCGGTCAGCTAGACTGAAAGGAAAAGATAGATTGTGCTAATACTAGGTGCATACGATTTATTTCAAACTGTTTCCTTGATTTTATTAATTTTTTAAATTTTGTGTTGAGAATATGATTTGAAGTCAAAGAGAGAGCGATTTTCGCTAATAACTACGTTTTGCTAGTAGAATAAATTATAAAAATAGGATTCAAAAGCAATTACTTTTAAAATGGGACAGAATGCAAATTATTATTTTTCTACATTGACTGTTTTTTAGGTTAAATTTTGTTTATGAACGTTAAAATTTCAACAATAAGAAAAAGGCTATATAGTTTCCTTTAAAGTGAGAGTTCTATATTTAGTAAAAAGATGACAATTTTTTCAAATTTTTTTTTATAAAAAAGTTAGTTTTTTTACAAATTATAATTGATTTATTGAAACAATAAAAAGAAGGATGGCCTAGGAGATGCTATTAAAAATCGGATGTTTTTTAAAACAGGGACAAAGATCATCTTTGCAGCAAACCTGTTTTGCAATCAGGGTGTGAAGTTGTCATAACAACTCAAGGCATAATGAAACACATTGTTTTTAATTTTCTTACTCTGTTTTGGCTGTGTAGCGAAATTCAAAGCCCCAACTTTGCCTTCGATTGGTTGACCTGAAATGTTCACATATTGCGTGCTAATATATCTAGATGTATGTTTATTCGGATTAAAATTAAAAAATAAGAAAGTATTTAAAATTATCAAATTTTCAGAGTTATCACAAACCAATAATTGGACAGGTGCATGCACACAATGAACAGAACAGACGCAAGGATCCTAGAATAGTAATGTTCAAGTGTCTGTCAAAATATGGAGTTTTAAATAAATTACTCAAAAAAAAATGCATACAAAAATACAATATTAAAAAATATTTTATTTAGATTAATTGATACAGGAAAAAGTAAAAATAAAAAATGTTGTCGTCTAAAATGAAAATTACACGATAAAATTATGAATAAACTTCAAACAGATGTTAATAGTAAATGTATTAAAATAAAATAATGAATATTGTACTTTCTTAATATACATTCTTATACAATGGAAATCAATATCATTCAAAGAAAGAAAAAAACTAAGATAAATTCAGAGGGAAACGAATTAAACAAACAAGGAATCCATTCTAGTCCATTTTATCAAGGGCTAAGGACTTTATTCGAAGACATTGTATAAATTTTATTGTTTAAATTTATTTGTTGTATTTGTTTAAAGTTTAAGTTAAATTTATTATTTTTTTAATTTATTCTACTTTTTCTAGTTGTTTTTAAGCATTCTTATACAAGATACATTAATTTCAACACCTTATACAAGATTACTTTTCATAATATTATAAGTAAGGAATTAGAGTATAAATATCTATGAATAAAAAGACATAAATAATATAAAGCTTTTATTGCATTTTTTCAGAAATAAATCACATTTCTTTAATAAGTTTTATAAATTCATAACCATAATGAACATTTTCAATATATTACATTATGATTTTTTTATGTTCTATAAAATGCCCTTCCTTTTTTGCAAAACATATTCAATAAAATGTTTCTTGCATCATCCAAAATTCAGCATAAAATATGAACTATCAGGTGAGTATATACAAGCCCAATGTAATCAAAAATATGAATTTTACACACACAACATATGAAAATACACATTTATGAATGAGAAAATTCTTTAGTTGCATCTATTTAAAATATTTCTACTAGTGTCAGTAAAAATATTTCTGAACGTTTTTTTTTATTTTGTAAATGTTTCATCTCATATATTGAATAAATATCAGATTTAATAGCTGCTAATAGAAGAATTTGATTTTCAAAGAAAAACTTTGGAAGTCCCATTTCCACTTGTATGTAAAACTGCAGGTCTCACACATGGTTCGCCTCTTTCGAATGAGCCAGTGAATGTTTGTTCAAATTAAATTTGCTTTGGTAAGGCTTACCACAGACATCACATTCATAAGGTTTTTCTTTTGTATGAGAAAGAAAATGCCTTTGCAAATGAGTTTTCCGTATAAAACCTTTCCCACAGATCTCGCATATATGTGATCTCTCTCTTGTATGAGTAAGAAGATGAGCGTCTAAATGGCCTTTCTGAGTAAATGCTTTCTTGCATATATCACAAACATGAGCTTTTTCATTGGTATGGATAAGTAAGTGTCTTCCTAAGTTACCCTTTATATTGAAAGCTTTCCCACATATCTCACACTTATGCGGTTTTAGGTTTAAATGAAGGACAGAATGCTTCCTGAAACTAGGCAATACAGAAAATGCCTTTCCACATACTTCACATACATAAGGTTTTTCATTTGAATGAGTAGAGAAATGTGCTTGTAAAGTACTTTTTTCTGCAAATGCTCTGTTGCATATCTCACAAGCAAAAGGTCTTTCATTAGTATGAATAAGTAAATGTCTTCTTAAATTGCCTTCTGTAGAAAACATTTTTCCACATGCCTCACATTTCTCATATAGAAAGCGTGCAAGCACTTCACTACATGTTTCATGCAAGTTATTTTTTCTTTCTGAATAATTATATAAATGTTCTCTTAACATACCATTCTCCTCTGATAATTCCTTCCCAAATATATCATCTACAGTTAGTTTCTGTGATTCTTGCACATCATTCATGTTTTCTACAGTGACTATAAACCTTTAACTTCAGTAATCAGACCAACAATATTTCCCTTTTGTTTGAAACAACAAGATTATGAAAAAGGATTTTTAAGATGAATTTAAGTGCAAAGTTAACAAATATGATCTCCCCTTGGTTTACACTAAAACTTTCTTGGACGCAGTTTTTAAATAAGAATGATATAAACAGCAGAACATTGCAACTAAAAATACTCCAAAAGGCATTATGACCTGAAAAAAGAAAAGAATTAAAATGAAAATATAAATGATAAAACTTACAGAATTAATGAAGCTTAATTGATAATTATATTTCTTGCCTTCTGTACTTAAGTTTGTAAAAAACACACGAGATATATTTCTACTAAATATGAATGTGCATAAACTTAAAAAAAAAAAAGAAAAGGCTTGACATTGACTATAAACTAATAATGCTAAACACTAAATCTTATCACTGAATTTCATCAGTATGCCTGCTTTATTCTATTGATTAGGTTGTACAATCAAATGTGATAAAATCAATAATATGTTACTAACATTTTTAATGTCTATTTCTGCCATTTGAGAACATAAGATCATGACTAAAGAAAACTTATTGATTTTTTTCCCATTCTATGGAATAAAATCTTCTGAACAAACAACCATGTACTTTTAAGAATTCTCTAATGAAAGATATTGATTTAATTTTTTTAAAAAGATTTACAACCTTTTCCAAATTGGCACACTGAAATTGTATCAGATATTTCTCAATAATCATCAGATGGCAAAATCACTTAAAATGATATTTCACTCCCAAATATTGGGCCTCTCGACACATATTGTGCCAAACTAAAAGTAATGATCAAAAATTATTTGAAAGCAGTTAATAGAATATCTTCATTAAATATTTTTTTAAAAGAATAGGAAATTTGATTAATAAATATGGTTCAAATAATTTCCAAGTAGACATATTATACAGAAATTATACTGCCCCAAACATTTTTTTTTTCTAATTTTTTTAAAAATTTATTTATTCTAAAGAAATTTCAGAGCATTCAGTAATTACTGGAGTTGAAAAATTTATGGTATTAGTAAAGACACTTATTACCTACATTTGAACAGAAAATCACAAGATTAGTTTACACTTAAATAGATTACTTTAATGATTAACATATTTCTTACAGCTGCCAAAGTTAATGAATTAAAAAAAAATACTTTAGCAGTAGTAGAGCTGTTGCCATACAATTATTTCCTTTTAACATAATTAATCATTATGTGAACGAATCTTTTAACAATTCTATAATCAGTGCTGATGCCTTAACAGATAAGAAATGTATTCCTAGAATTTTTCTTCTTCATGATGCACAAATGAAATCATTAGAATATGCTTATTTACATTTTGATAAAATTGAAATGACACAAAAGTAGTACATATTTCAGGAATGTTTGATGACATATAATGATTTTTTTGTAACTAGTTTATCTGCAAGTTTGCTAATGAGCCTTGGCAAATCCAGGATTTTGGTCTGGGGGGGGAGGGACTGAGGTCATGAAAATTTTATATCGTAGTGACCTTATGGCTTATGCAAGTCAAAACACTTTAACTTTACTCACCTGACAATAAGAATAACAGAGGACACTACAATACTTTCGATAATTTAATAAAAAAAAATACATTGAAATAACTAGCCAAAAATGTTTTGGACTGTGTTAATGCTACAAGAGTGGAATGACTACAAAAGTGGGAAAATTTTTGATCCTGCGAAGTCAGAAATCAACGTCAACATGTTTTATTTTTTAAAAAAAAGAGGTTAAGAATAAATAGGTGCAGTCATTTTTAAAAAAAATCAATAATTTTGATTTAGTTCTGGAAGGAGGGGCTGCAGCCCCATAGCCCTTCTGGATTCACTAATGAGCATAGATTTTTTTTAAAAACCCATATCAGCCCGCTCACCCAAAGTGTTTTAAAGGTTGCCAGGAAAGTGGGCAGTTTTTTTTTTTTTTTTTATTTTCAGGTCTAAAAGTTGATAAAAAATAAAGAATAGTAGCAGTGTCCATGTGTTAATGTAACTGCAACACTTAGGATCAGGGCCCTGAAGATCATTGGTCTAGTCAGTCCTGTCGTTCTATAGTTATGCCGCTGCTATTAAGTTACAGCAATGTGGAACTCTTTTCAAAGTATCTTAAGTGAAATGCTCACAACAGATTTAACTCTGTATGAAATTGAATCTGAAAATCAAAACCATTTTACCACTAGGAATGAATAAGAACATTACACTTTTTGAAAACTGACCCAAAAATAATACTATATAATTTACTTAGTTTTTTATCTATGGTAAAATATCATTTCTTTTTACTCCCACAAAACTATCTATTCATATTTTCTGACAAAAATGCACATGAAAAAGGGGAGGGGGGGGGGGGCAAGAGAAGAAGAAAAAGTCGTGTTAGACATGCAAATCACAACTATGTATGTTCAATCAATTTACGATGGGCACACTTAAAATAATAAATTAATGATATTTCTTCATAACTGTACATAAACTTTTAAATCTTAACAGGTTAGAATTTGTTTACAATATATATGTTATGATGAATGTGAATAATCAGTTATTATGCATAATAACTGATTATCTACATTGCTATAACATATATATATACTCTAAATTGATATGACCAATATGTAAATAAAAATTAAGAGTAAAATTTTTACTAATTGTCCAAGAAACAGGCATTTGACCATGCTCATTTCTGGTGTATAAAGACATAATTATAAAAAAAATAAATGAAACAGGACAGTAATAAGCATGAATACCAATTGCTCTACTTTAAAAAAGAATGCAAAAAGCATGCAAATGAATTCGGGTACACAAGACATTTCAGGACAAACTCTGCATTACTTCTTATATCTTGGTCATAACAGATAATCAGATAGTTTAGCAGAAAAATGTTCAATTATTAAAGTAAAATATTTATGTATGATTTAATTTAAAGGGATAAAAATTTCTATTTCATGAAGATTTTGCAAAAGTATGCTGCTTCTGAAATAGAGAATTATGCATAAAAAGGATAGAATTTGTTTCGTGAAGCAAAAACTAAACAGCATTTTAAGAAGTCTGAAAAGAAATGTATAACCAAATTTGCAGACATCAATTTCTTTATTAAGAAAATATTTGGCAAATTACTGTAATAATTCTACAATATCAAACTCATACCATTTTATGGAGCGAAGAAGTAAACCTTCAAAATGAGATACAAATTAATGAAAAACTACAGTAAGATTGTCTAGCATTACCTCCAGCGTGTCTATCCAAGCAAGCGCTTCGCCTCAAAACATTGCTCTCGAATCAATGCCAAATTGAACTATTTCGGACACTGAGCTGGATATCTAAGCCGCCAACTTGTTTACCCTTACCCACCATTAGTCGGCGCACAGCTCCTTTGGTTTTCACTCACTTCTGAACGGAACAAAGTGAACGAAAGAATCCGGATCTTTTGTGTTGATAGGAGATGCCACCAGGTGCATGCCATCCCATACTGCAGATAAGTTTCTTTGGGAGGAGGCGCTACGCTAAGGATTCGGTTGCTTTGAATAAAAGGAATCGATCGAGTACGCGGTTATGGACAAGTTTTCTGTATTGTTTATTTACATTAGAATGTCGTACATACGTCATACACAGATATTGCTACCAGTACTCATGCGCATGGAGAATCGGATTAGAAAAATTAATTATGCAATTTGAACGCCTTTTTTTAACCGATTGGGCACAAATCTACAATCAAGTTAAGAAGGCCACATACTAAATTTCTAAAAATACTAATACCACATAAGTAATTTTGTTATGAAGTTATTGCGATTATACAGACCGACAGACAATCAACTCTTTGACGGATTTGGTCCAAAATTTGATACGGACCTACATTCATGATGATAAAACTGTGTACCAAATTTTATCCATCTAGCTATAACAGTTTTTGAGTTATAGTGTTCACATGAACGCGAACAGACAGACTTCCCGTAGACGGATTTTGTCCAAAATTTGATAGAAAACCTACAAATCATGTGTAAAGATCACATACCAAATTTCATATCTGTATTTCTAATAGTTTTCGAGTTATCGTGTTCACAGATAGACAGATATAATTCCAAAATTGTGTTTCTCGAAGTCAGGGAGGTCTAAAACGTGGAGATTCGTCAAAATCTCGAGTTCAAATTTTTTGACGATTACAATACTTTCTCTTTGTATACTTCGTATACGAGAAAGTAAAAAGTGACGATGGTGTTTGTATGTTAACCCTCCTATGTGGAGTGTGACTCTTCATTCTGGGGTCTATTCTGGTACCCCCGATTGGGTTGGGAGACGTCATTTTTCCCGCACGTTAACAAAGGGAAAAGTGACGTCTCTCAACCCAACCGGGGGTACCAGAATAGATTCCGCCGAATGATGCATCTTTTTCACATTCTTGTCGGATAGCGCTTATTATAAAAACCATATAATAGCAAAAACATACTGTATAATTTTTGGGAATTGAAACAAATTAATAACAATATTTTTCAGCTTCCTAAAGCGCTAAATCAATCCTTGCACTGTTAGTTAAAATTACACTCACAATTATGCATCTTAATATTTTCGGAGTGCTTGAACTCAGGGTTCTTAATCTCCAGACATGGCTATTGTTCAGTGGCACTTCGAAAAGGGCGGCAAAATTAGACATGCATTGAAAGAATTCTGTAACTAAGATGAGCAGTGGCATTAGCTCAATCGTTTGTGTACACACAAAACGCAAAATAATTTATATAACTGATTTGTATTTTTCGCCTTTTGTAGGTAAATTGTCGATATCAGGAGTGATTGCGGCTTCATGAAAAAATACCTGAAATTTTAGCAGGAAAATTATGGGTAGGGAATGGATATGTATTCATTCATTACGGCGCAGATTCAACTTTTGCATGCAATTTTTAATATGCTTTTTTCACATAAGAAATTGATTTAATTTATTTTGTCTTAGTTCATGAGTTTTCAATAACATTCTATAACACACATGAAAAGAAACCATCGAAATTGATAACAAAACAATATTAAAAATATAATAACATTTTATATGAATAACATTAATGATTATTTATATAAATTCTTATGGGACCATTCTGAAGGGAGGTGGTTATTTTTAGTTATGGTATGGCATTTTCTAAAAAAATTCATTTGGGTTGACTCAGCATAATCCAAAGTCAATTTTCCGTAGTATGGATTATAATTTGTGTAGTCTGTAGTAGAAGCCGAAATTGCGTAGAAACTACGGAGAATCCGTAGTAGTTTGAGTCTTTGGCACTCTTAAGTTTAAAAAAAAAATAGATTTATCAGAAAATACCGGAATTCCGGTATTAAGGATGAAGAAAATACCGGAATTCCGGTATTAAGGATGAAGAAAATACCGGATTTCCGGTATAATACAGGAACACAATCACCCCTGCGATATGTAGAAAAAAGAGTGGCGGTGGACACGCGATTTCATCCCAATCTGCAGAGACTGAAGACTTTAAACTACGAATTAAGTTAATAATAAAATGTTTTTCTTCCCGGAATTCATTTTTTCATTTGAGATTTATGTGCCTTATGTAACTTATAAAGAAAGGGCGGCATGCTGCAAGTTCGCCCGGGCGATAAAAGTTGTAGATACGCCACTGGGTGTGAGGAGGGACAGTCGCCCCCCCCCCCACTTTTTGTGGAAAAAATTAAATTTTTATTTTAGCTGCCTAAAACTATGAATTATAAAAAAACAATAATGTCCGGGAAAGCTGGCTGATTTTGTAACTAAATTTTGTTGTCTATCCCCATACTACTTTTGTAACCAAATTTTGTTGTCTACCCCCTATACTACTTTTGCAACTAAATTTTGTTGTCTACCCCCTATACTACAGGGTACTTTTAGGTATCTATAAGCAGAATCCCAAATTTTACTGTTTTATTATAAGTATTAAAAGAAAAGAAGAGAAAACAGACAATAACAAAAAAAGACAGCATAGATCGCATTTTGACAAAACGGTCCGACAACCACCGCACGGCAGCTTATTGTGGACGTCTGCGTACCGGCGCGCGCATGCGCAGACTAAGTAGTTGTCCTGCTTCCGTCATTCAGAGTGGAGGTTTACAACTGAGATTTGAAAATGTAGCGTATTATTATCAATAATTCTCCCTCCCTGGGAGATCGCGAAGTTTCCGAGTACTAATGTTTATTTAGTCAAGACAGATGAAACTTCTAGCTGTGTTTTTATACTAGAATCAAAAGTAGAGTTCTAGTCAAATTAGTAATCTCAATTTTACAGTGAATTTTGAGATATTTCCATAGTGAATTATTCACTAGCTTTCAATTTTCATTTCAAAAAGAATTCAACATCACACAAAATAATTTTTCTCTAACTTGACTCGAGAATAAAATGCTCGGAATTTGGTATGCATTTATGAAGTTGATTTTTGATTCATTAGAACTTCTAATTTAGAAGTGTCATTTTGATGACAAAACAAAAGGAATCAAAATAAAAAGGCCCATCTCATTTAAAGGTAAAATAAAAATGATAAATAACTCTAATGGTTTTTCATACAAAAATTTTGAGTTGCACAATCCATTGTGGAAAAATGTGTCACGAAAATCGTCCAGTGGGTACACGGTGAAAGCAGTCCAACAAGCAGGATAATGGAGAATGACGCCTTATTCTACGAATATTCCAGAAAACACGAAGTACAGCTAACAAGAAAAACAGCTCTTGTACAAATTAGCAACACAAACTGACAGCAAATCACTAATAACAACAGAAACAGCGCTAACAATATCGCTCAGCGTCTAACAACTGACCAATTCGCACCTCGTTTCAGCACTTCCGGGTATTTATAGCTTTATGACCGGGCATGACGTCACCCGGATTTTTTTAGAAATATCTCCATATCTCTGTTCTAATTGAGATAGGACTATAATTCCTGCATTTTCTAGAACCTGCATTTTGTCGCCGACAAGGAGGTCATCGGTTGGCATCCAATAAGAATATCCGTAAAACTTCCTTTCCAACCACAAGACTAACATAGCAAGGAAAACGATTTTACAGATTCGTAACAAATGGATTGTGTAAATCAAAATTTAAAAGAGAGAGCAATACTGAATTATTAAATGCATCTATTGGAAAATAGATTTAATTTCAGAATAAAATAAATTCTCTAATACATTAGATTTAACTATTTTTAATGCAATGAGATGCTGTTTAAATATTATTTATTTCACCTTTTCAAAAATATTTTAAAATGCCTGACTTATGCGAATTCAAATTTGAAATTATTACTTCATGGTGCAACTGCTGCTCTTAGCAATAAGAAGGCATTTCATTTAAAGGTAAAATAAATATAATAAAAGTAAGAACCATTCTTTTGCTGTTTGAAATAACTATTAATGTTTTGCTTCATATTTTTTGATAATATAAATTTAGTTCATTATACATTAGAAATTAAATAAAGTTTTTGGTGTTTTATTAGTTCTCAAACTTTAATTTTTAAAAAATTGTTTCCTCTTTACACAAGAATCATTCAATGGCATTAATAGAGTTAGTCCAATATATATTAAATTAGCTTTTAATTAACCGAGATCCTGTTTTAACTCAACATGTTCAGCATTTCGTCTGTCTGTAAATCTGCTTGTTACACAGTCACAACCAAACGTGTTGTTCGATTTTCTTCAAATTTTTCCTTGAAGTCATTAAAAAAAGGTGTATGTGCAGGGATTTTTATTTTTTGATTCTGTTTTAAGATAGTGGACGTTTTAATGGTTTCAATGCTTGGTGAGTCAATGGTACCATTAAATCATTTTGGTAATGGTCAGATATTTAATTGTAATTTTGTTAATACTGATAAAAGCAGATATTTATTTGTTATTTTAGGAATACTGATAAAAGCAGCCATTTAATTGTGA
>BGPR01017594.1:0-32270 GCA_013235015.1 Araneus ventricosus | reverse complement strand
AAAAAAAAGCAAACAAAATACAGTGACATAACAGCTATAGACACAAAAATGCACAACAAAACGTCGGTGATTACAATGCAAGACACAACCCCAAACAAAACACAAAAATACAAAACAAGCGAAACACAAAGAACGCAATACACAGGCAAAACAAATAGCACATAATATAAAAAGGGGGAACAAATAGGGGGAAAGAATAGGTAAAAATCGAAACACAGCTCAAAAAAGCAATGTAAAATAATTCATTTCTCTTTAAAGGATTGACTTTAAACGACAAATAAAAAGGTAATAAGAAATTTGAAAAAGAAAAAGCGGCAAGAATAAAAATAAGAAATGATAATAAAAATTATTATTTTTTAATTATTAGAAGAGAATATACATCTCCTTATATTGAGATGAACTTTTCTAAATGAAGAATAAAATACTTTTCAACTCAACTTATACCAGGACTCAAAAAACACGTGACCAAGAACTGAAATTGATTCCCCTAGTCTGCTACGTTAAATTTGAGATAAACTTTCCCAAGTAACAATTTGCTACAGGACAGCCAAAAGAAGTTCCAGAGTGCAATGCGTAATTTATTTTTTTGAGAGCAGCCATTTTTTGTTGTTTTCGCCCATACGGCAAAGACATCAAAATCAGCAAAACTAGGGTTAAGATGGCATACCGTTCAGGTACATTCCTTTGAGGTACATTGCTAATTTCACTCATCTTGTTCAACGATTTTTTCAGTTATCGTATCCGCACGCACAGGGAATACAAATTTCCTGTTGAAGGATTTCGTTCCAAGACCAAATACCAAATTTCATCCGTTCAGAATTTTAGAGTCACGGTGACCACAGACATCGTTCCAAGAAAAACACGAAAATTCATCAAAATCTCGAAATCAAATGTTCTAACGATTACAGTACATTATCTGTGCATATTTCGAATATGAGAAAAAAACCAGCGGGAGTGGTCTCCCCTAAACTTTCTCGTATACTCCTAACACACGTGGAGAACAAATAAGCTAAAAGGCAGTAAAACGAACAAACGTCCCTAATGTAGTAGAGAAAAAAAAAACATGGGAATAGAAAGCTTGGAGGCGAAAGGCGTGGGTAGAAGCGGAAAGGATTAGCGCGAGTGAATCGCACAACCACGCAATAACGGCCTCGCGCCATTGTGTGATGAGAAAAGACAAATAGGCAATTTGAACAACTTTTTTTAGACGGATTGAAACGAAAATTGGGCACGGATCTACAATTAATATTAGCAGGCCTCATACCAATTTTTATTTATCAAATCCGTAGGGTTTACGAGTTATAATGTTTAGAAGTATGCGATTATGCAGACCGACAGACAGTCAACCCTTTGACGGATTTCGCCCAAATTCTGATAAGGACCTACACTCCTGATGATAAAACTGTGTACCAAATTTTATCCATCTAGCAATTTAAGTTTTTGAGTTATACTGTTCGCATGACCGCGGACAGACAGACAGACTTCCCGTAGACGGATTTTGTCCAAAATTTGAGAGAAACCTACAAATTATATGTCAAGAACACATACCAAATTTCATCCCCGTAGCTCTAATAGTTTTCGAGTTATCGTGTTCACAGACAGACATAATTCCAAAATTGTGTTTTTCAGACTCAGGGAGGTCTAAATCTCGAGTTCGAATTTTTTCACGATTACAATACTTTCTCTTTGTGTACGAGAAAATACGAACAAAAAACTATTACAATTAATCAAAATACCAACAAACGCATTTTCAATTAACCGAATTGACGAGACCATAACTCAACTCGGAAGAAAAAAAAAAAAAACATTTTAATGAACACATAAGAAATGAAACCTTGCAGTCTATGCTAAAGTAAATTCTGGGACATTCTTTCGCACAAGCTACATTGTCAGCTGCACTTAATATCATTACCAAAGACACATGCAAGAAACTGAAAAAACTGAAGTTCTTTCTTCCAAACAAAAAAATTATCGAAGTGTGTAACCATAGAGTCGTAGCCCACACCACACCTCAATGTTGGACGTCTGCCACGTCCATTAAGCACCGAATCTCACCATTAGCGAAAGTCTACGGTATTTTTATTCTATTACTTAAATAGCTGAAATAAAAGAATCGATTATCAAATTAAGGTTTGCTGAAAATCGATTCATCGAATACGCTGACTGGCTCGTTAGCCAGGCTAAATTTCCCTCAAAATGAGTTAAAAATAAATCAGTATTGATTTGGAAGTATGTAGCCACATCTTATTAGACGTGAGTTATTACGCAAATTAAATTTGGTGGCTGGGGCAAGACAGACTATTTTTGTTTCGCGGCAGTTAATCATTACTGGTTAAATTAAGGTTTTGTTAAAAGAATATTTCTTTTTCCTACATATTAGATAGTTCCCTCTTTTTTATTTTTTCTTACACAAAGAGGAAGTATTGCAATCGCATAAAAATTTAACCTCGAGAATTTGGACGTTTAATGCCAACCTCTACAAGTTTTAGACGTCCTAAATGTCAAAAACAGAGTTCTGGAATTAAGTTTGTGTCTCGTTGTGTCAGTCTGTCTGTGAATACGAAAACTCAAAAGCATGGAGTTAGACGGATGAAATTCGGTATGTATTCTTTACACCAAATTTGGAGATTTCTATCGAATTTTGGACGAAATCCAACCGCAGGAAGTTTGTCTGTCGGTGTGCATTTCAACACGATAACTCAAAACCGTAAATAGCTAGATGAATAAAATGATAAATATGGCGATTTTGGCTATAAAAGTAATTTTCTAGAAAGACCTCGAACTTTCAAACTATTTCTACTGGATTCATGAACCTTCTGGAGATTACGTCACTTCCTACGTTATGATGTCACTTCCTGTTGAAAAAGTACAAAAGCAAGCTCTCGAGCCAAGAAGAGACAGTCCCTTCCTTTTTACTCTCTCGTATACGAAGTATACAAAGAGAAAGTATTGTAATCGTCAAGAAATTCGAACTCGATATTTTGACAAATCTCCACGTTTTAGACCTCCCTGAGTCCGAAAAACACAATTTCGGAATTATGTCTGTCTGTGAACACGATAACTCGAAAACTATTATAGCTACGGGGATGAAACTTCGTATGTGGTCTTTAAACATAATTTGTAGGTTTCTATCAAATTTTCGACAAACTCCGTCCACGGGAAGTCTGCCTGTATGTCCGAAGTCATGTGAACACTATAACTCAAAAACTTGAATAGCTAGATGGATAAAATTTCGTACACAGTTTTATCATCATGAATGTAGGTCCGTATAAAATTTTGCGCCAAATTCGTCAAAGGATTGACTGTCTGTCCGTCTGTATAATCGCATACTTGTAAAAATTATATCTCCTAAACCCTTTGGCTCAGATAAATAAAACTTGGTATGACGTTTGCTAATATTAATTATAGACCTGTGCTCAAATTTTGTTTCAATCCGTTGACAAAAAGGTGTCCAAATTGCATATTTGGTTCAAAATGCACATTGCGACTGTGTGTTGGCGAGCGTTTCGCTTATTTTACTCAAGTTAGTGTAGTTTGCTTTTGACCTTGGCGGTTTACGAAGGAAATTGTAGCTTCGGACGCCCTTCGGAAATTATGGCAACCCCCTGGACCCGAAACTTCGTTCCGACATTCTCCAGATGGAAGGTATGGTGAAATCGCGTGATATCTGTAGTAAGATTTCGTTCTCAAAAACTTGAAATCAAGTTGTGTACCTCAGAGCGCGTTAAAATTGAGAACCTACGCATTTTTTTTATTATCATTTTCCTTTTACACATAATCATAAAAATGGGCGCAGGTCATTTTAAAATTATAATGACTCAGAGTTTAGGAAGGAAACGGGACGTATGGCAACCCTAGTTAGAGGGGAAAATGACACCTTTTTGGGAAGTATACGAGAAAGTTTAGGGGAGTCTAAGGTAACCAATGTTTGATCCAACTGAGTAAAAGTGCGTAGCACTGGGACACTATCTCGTTATGTTGTCTTTGTTGTGTTCTGTTAGAAGAGACAGTTGGATTTTGATCAGCAAGCAAAAACCTTTGAGCGCTGCGTTGAGATTTAATGGTAATCTCTGCTGTGAATTTTTACATGCGCTGTTTTAATACTTGGCTACGTTTCTTTTCTTAGAATATTTATAAAATAAAGAGCTTTATTTTTTTAATCCTGCTCTTTGGATTGCATTTAAGCACACCCACAAGACAATTTTGTTACAATACGTACATATTTGTATTTAATTTTACAAACAATCGCTACAAACTTCAATGGAAGAGTAGTAACGTACAGAAATGTATTAGAATACTATAAACCTTCGTTACTTCTAAACGACGGTCAACACAAACTAACGGTTAATCGAAGTTTCACTCTAACTGAAACGTGCAACGAGATGAGCGGGCAGGAGATTTCACTGTTTAATACGGGAAAATATTCCTTCGCGAAGCACCAAATATTGCAGAAGGAATACAAGACACGAATAATAGCGGAGTGAAATCTTCAAAAAGTAATTCCAAACATGAAAGGAAAATAAAAACAGCTCTGCAGGCAAAAATAGGATTCAGCAAATAGCATCACGGTAGTTACTGCCTTTTAGAGCAAAAGCTCGTTCTGTTGAAATGTTGCAGGAAGCTTGTTACGGCCAGATATGCAACAAAACACGTGTTGACTGCCTTGAATGGAAATACTTCCTGTTACGACAAAAAGAAAGAACAATAGAACTCCGCTGGGATACGTTTATTCGGGTTAATACGACAGAAAATATTCAGACTTATTTTCTAGATAAAAATTGAAAAGTATTTTCCTATCTGCAGATAAAATAGTAGTAAATTCTATTTCTATCACAGCGGTTTTTTTAAAGAATCACTCATTTTCCTGTTTATGAAATAAACAGAGAGAAGGTAGTGTAACTGTGGAAAAATTCGACGTTTTGTTGAATCTCCACCACCCTTCGTTTTGGAATTATGTCTGTCTGTGAATACGATAATTCAACAATGAAGCAAGCTAGACGAATGTAATTTGGTATACTAGTTGATGCCGCGCAGACCATCTGTGCTCGGTTACACGAATACCATGATTTTCCTGACGCTTTTAGAGCCAAACTGGCGATTTAGCGCTCCAAGAAAATTCGCCAAGGGAAAAAAAGGCGCCAAGTGATGTGCGCAAAACAGAAAAGTAGCCAATGTACAATAGGTTAGAATTTACTCTACGGTGCCCACTTATTTCGTTCCTGTTAGGATCGCCAACTCTTTGCCGCCAAGAATGGAGATGAGAGAACATTTGGTTTTGGTTGCGCAATGATGATTTTAACGAGTGAGATGTGCGCATGCGCGGAAATTGATCTTCTCATTGGTGTTTCACGCATGACGCGATATTAATATTCGCTTTGATTGGTTTGTCCCGTTGATCTGTTTACTGTGATTGGTCGATTCAATCGAATTTGATTAAAAAATCATTTGGGAATTCTTCGGTATGATTTTTGACTTATTTTATCATTTCATTGCGTGCGCTTCGTACAGCTATTGTTGATTATGGCTCCGAATTCTGGGAACATTGATTCCCTTTCGACCTACCATCAGCTTCAAACAGCGGAAGCCCAATTTAAAATAGGTATGTGAAGTTTTAACTACACTTCTCTCGTTTTCGTACACTACTCTCGTTTAACATTTTCATTCACTTTAGGTTCAGAACTGTGTATCTTATTCTGTGTCTTCGCTTCTCAATGAATAGGCGAAGCTACTAGTGCCCCGCTTTGCAGAAAGCGAAGCCGCTGGTGTTTTTTTTAAGTTAAAAAAACTGCCCGGTACACGCTTGAAATGCCGAAGGCATTGCGTGCTCAATCTCTTCTTTTCAAATGAAGCATGCGCAGTAGAGCAATGAAAAGCGAACTGCGCATCCAAAACAGTATTTGGCGACAGCAAATGAAATTGCGCCAAGGAAAATTGGCGAGAAGCAAGTGGGCACCGTAGAGTAAATGTTTGCCGTACAATATTCGCAATAGTCAGTTCCATGAGGTTCACCTCAATTTGTGAATTGAGGTGAATTTTATTATTTATTACACGATTTTATCTTCGCTGAACTATTTTGACGTTTATCTGAACGTTCTCGGGCTCGCCTAAACCCATATTCTTCATTTCTAACTGATCCCTTTCGAAAAATTTCATCCAAAGTTTCATTATATTGCAATGTAGCGGTTACAATTCACTGCCTTCCCCTTTTTATGGTAGGTGGCGTTACTAGAGCCATCCGGGTTTTACCCATGATGCCCCTCTCTCTTCTTCTTCTGTGTACTTGTCTTGTGTTGTTGTTCTCTGTCTTGCACCTTTTAGTGTACTGTGTCGTGGAACTTAGCCATCTAATAAAAATGGTTCCTGAAATTGAATTAATTCTTCAACAGCGGCATTCCATATAAACACGAGTCTCGTCCCTCTACAGCAAGAAATATGGTAAATTCATCTTAAACTCTTTTTTTTTTTTTTTTGGAGAAAAGGTCATTTTTGAAGTTATGCCTGACATGGCTATCAATTTTATGCACAGGAAGCACAGTTAAGCACAGGAAGCGAGTTTGCCAATATCACTTGTTAGTCTCGTAAAGTAGAGACAGCCAGCTTGAGTAACACTATTTATGAAGAGCTGCTGGATAATGAGCTAAAAGAAACCTGGCTTATTGCATGCAGTGGAATTTCTATGAGATGGAGCATTTTTAGAAATGACGAATCATACGATTTTAAAATAGACATTTATTAGACGACCACAATTAAGAACATATTTACAGATAGCATTTCCATTTAACAAGGTTCATACTCGCCCTACATCTTAGAGGTACAGTGGCAGCTTACATGGCACTGAAGTCTCTCCGAGGAGAGAATGCATTAAGGACCGTACCTCCTTTCTTTCTTCTCTCTTAAATCAGTGTTCCCCAACCGTTTTATAATTTTACCGCGGCCCGCTCGGGGGGGGGGGGGGGAGGACGTTGATTGTTTATATTTTAGATTGTTTTGATTTAATAATTTTAATTTAATTGCATTTAAACATTAAAAAAACATGTTTAATAATTGGTTTTTTAACAAACAAATAATTAAGCATATTCAAAATAAAATACAGTTACACCAAAAAATGAATATAAAGTGATTTAACATTTTAACTCACTGGAACGCTAAATCAATGAGAACCCTGAGCTTGTTTCTTTGCAACGAGACGGTTCCATCTGGGGGTAAGAAATCGATCACAAGATTTGAAGGAAGACAGTCAAGTTGAAAAAAAGCTTATAAAAATGGAAATAATTTAATGTTCCTTGGGCGGCCCGGGGGTTGGGGACCACTGTCTTAAATGACATAGTAGAGACAAGTATATATACTCTGTTAATAATCAGATCTACATATCAGCAGCGGGAATCGGATAGACAACGTCATACGATTCCGATTAAATAGCTGCTAAATATGGATGTTAAGTGAAGTGATTAGTTTAAAGAAAGAATGCTTCAAATCTTAGAATAAAGGTACGAGAGACAATTTAGAAAATGTGCAAGCTTCTTAGCTTAAAATGCAGAATTTCCTAACAGTTTTGTAAACAAACCGATCGTTGCCATGGGCAAAAGAGAAATTAACCTCTTTTCTGTGCCACGTGCCTTAGCGTTTTATATATAGGCTTTACATCAAAATTGTAGATACCTATAATTTAACAACTCAAAGGGCACATATATATAATATGGAATATTAGTTATAATATTATATAATCCTAATAGTAGTTACTTCCTGAATAATTAGTTATGGAATAACAGTTATTGCTCACAAACTTATATACAAATAAAATTTAGTTCATGGTTTTATTACTACAACAGTGGTTCTAGATCCAGTTTTGGACTATATCCTACAATGAGAAGTTTGTGTCCCTGTCTCTGCACGGGCATATTAACATATTGTTCATTCTCCTATTCAGAAACTCTCCGGGCTTTTACGCATGCGTCAGGCGGAGTTGATTTCACCAAAATGGGGGTGAAGTAAATATGGGAGGGGAGATGCTTTTGCCATCATTTTACTTACAATTTGACTGGCCCGTTTCGTAGAATATGTGATGAAAAAAACATGAATTTGAACATTCAACGTGGATATTTTGTTAACTTTGATTCTGATAAAACAAAAGTAAATATAGACTTTTAAATTTATTTTTATTATATTCCCCATCCTTTTGATGGCAAAAATCTGTATTATTTTAATTTTCATTTTATGAGAATATCATGCCTTTTAAACAATTTCGGGGTGATAAAGATGATATAACTGAAACGTAAATATCATTTTATTACAAATAAATATTACGGACTCTATATAAATAACACAATTTTAAAAAATAAAGATTTACCTTTAATTATCAGTATTCCAATCCAGAAAAAGAAATACACGACTTTACTTACCTAGAAAAAAATAAATACATATTATCACGTTATGTCCGTTACAAATAAATATTAAAAATCTAATTTACGAACAACAAACTTCGAAAGAAAAGATTAACATATCTGAAATAAAATGGCTGCTAAACAAAACTGCAATAAAAACATCTTCAGGATTGGAAGAGAAAAATTGTTAAAAACATACGAATAATATTTTTATCGGATAAAATCAAAAAATTTGCAACAAAACTTTCAACTTTTATTTAAAAGTAAAACGCAATGGAAACACCTAGTAGAGAAAAGACTACAAACAATTTCACCAAAAGAATATAAAACAGAAAAAAATGCGTTTTCCTTGAGTAACGTATCTTCCCAGTTCTAATTTAAGAGTTACGGCAACCGTTAAACAAAACAAATTCCACTCCATTGTCTTTTAGCGACAGAAGTGTTTCTTGTCAGTCCCCGTGGGGGCGCTGGCGTCGCTCGACTGCAAACATATGTCAACCCTTTCAGGGTTTACCTGAGTTCAAATTAGATTCTTGTAAAATTAAATGGCAGGTAGAAAAGGGGAACTTTGTTGCAAGGACAACATTTTTTTCGCTCCGTTTCTTTCAGAGGGGTGGTCGTAACGACATCAGACGATCTTTTTAAAAAGGGGTGGAGAAAAGGGAAAAACGAAATTCGAAATTCCGATCGTAACTTGAGATTGGTTCAATTAGGTTTGGGAACAAATGGTAGAAAGGTAGACTTCGGCGTTAATTAAAATAGAATTTGTGTCTCTAGAGTTTGTAACTAGAATCTCTGTGGGGACAGTTGTTTTAGTTTATAAGTAAATCTTTAGCTTGAAATACGTGGCTCCGGAAAAAGTTTTCTATTTGTTCCGAATCTACAATTCGATCAAGTTCTGGAGTTGTTTCTAAAAAGAGCGCGAATGAAGTTGGAACAAGTGTTCTCTAGGGTACAACTCTCGGTTTGTTTAAAAGCGGAATTTTTGGGTTGTTGAATTCGGGTGTTATAAATTTAAACGAACCAAGGAGATAAAATTAATGACTTTTAACCCAGAATTATATTCATAAAAATATCAAAGTAATAGAGGCCCGGATATAGTCGGAATTCTAGATTTTTTTCACTTTCTCAAATCTTTTTGTGAGTTTAAAGAAACCGTTACGTTTTCATACTTTTATTTAACTTGATTTGAGTCATATCTGTATACATGGAATTTTGTACTCGATTTTTTACTCACTTTCTGATGTGCGAGGGTTTTGAAATTTTGAACCCATGCGTGTTTCCGATGAAAGTACACTATTTTAATATTTTCGACCCTCAATTTATTGACTGATTTAATTAAATTTTGGTTCCATGATAGCGGCGCAACCTAGAAAAATTGATTTTAATATTCCACAATATTTATAATAATGAATTATAAATTAAAAACTAAAAGCAGAAAAACATAAGAATTTTTAAAAACTATTTTTAGTATACTAATAAAAGTGTGCTTTGTACATAAAATATTATAAATTTTTAACAAGTACATCAAAATGTTTCTAATTCCTGTTCTACAATATAAGAAATCTGTCATAAAGTTGATAAAAATTCAAAGCAATACTTAAAAAAATCGAAAAAGAAATTGCTTACAAAGTCCGATATCTTTCTAAACTGCAAAAATATATGAAGGTTTACGTTACAGCTACATTGTTAAGCGAATTATAACATCTACATTTCGAAATAAATATAGTTTGGCGAAATTCCATATTATTTATTTATTTATTCGGGATTCTTCACAATCTTTCAGCGGTAAGTTGCAAAAAATATCATTTCCATGCATCATAGAAAATCAACTAATTTCCTTTCAACATTAAACAAGACACAAATGTTTTTCATTATTTTAGTTCTATAAATTAACAAAATGAAGAATTGGAATAAAAAGTTTTTGGAAAAAAAAACCGCCAAACGATACGAATTCAACATCGAGTTTAATCCGCAAATAAATAAAAACTGTGCAAAGGAAGAATAAAACTGTGTACTATCTACGAATTTCAAGAAGAGCTTTATTAATTATTCAACCTAGCAATTTCATTTGCAGTATATCATCATTTCATTTCTGTTCTAGTTCTTGAAACAAAATAACACGACGCTTCTAAACTCAAAAATGAAGAACAGTCTTCGCAGCTAATCTCAAAAAAGCAGCTGCAGCTGAAATAACTTATTTTATTATTTTTTTCAAAAACTCGCCCAAGATGGATGCAGCGTGAATATTAAAACGAAATAAAAATGTACTCTTTTGTTGTTAACTGTGTTCGTAACTTTATTTTTCTTTATAGCGCCGGAGATTCATTTCTTAAATCAAAACTGTATTTCGAGTAAAAGATGTAAAAATAAAACACGAGAGATGATGTAAATTAAAATTAAATTGAACAAGAAGTTTTATTACAAGATGGGAAGATATAAGGTTTGAACACGAGTATAAAAAGCTGGGTTTTGTAAGTTTTGTTAGGTGGATTTTTCAAAATTAATTTATATCTTCCGCGTTTATCAATGATCATATTTTATATGATGTTACATTGTAAAACAATAAAATTATTTAGGAAGAAAGGTAAATATTTTGTTAGTAGAATAAAAGGTTAATAAATAAAAGATAATCTGTTTTTCCTCAGTAAAGAATTTATTACTCAGGTCAAAATGAAAAATCCCAGATTTACTATTCCAAACAATTGTAGTTCTTCATTTATACGTAGTCATGCAATTGGAAACCAACTACCATTATTTTGTAGATAAAGTTCACTAGTACAACGATGAGTAATTTGCCATAAAAACATGAACTGTCTTCGAAGAACAAAATACTTGCAAAGCAATAATTAATTTTAGAAACATGCAGCAGCTATATCTTAAAATGTGTTCTTTGGAGCCTTTTCCCAATTACAAAATCGTGTTCTATAGTATACTCTCCATTATCCCTGTGCGAACTATTCGTGCTCATTCCGGACTCACAAAAAAATTTAAAGAGAAACATTTTAACGCTTATCATGCATGTAAAATCGATGTTGATGTTCGATCGAGAGATTCATTCCGTAAAACTAGTGAGCCGTGACGGCGGAGGATAAAGAATAGATTTTTGTTTCTTCCTCCGCGTGCAATCGCTACCGGTTCAACCCCTAATTTTCAGAGAAATGAATCATCCACTTCCTGCTAGCTCATTCTCGCACGAACACGCTTCTCCCTGACACGTCATTCTTTAACTTCTTCGTCTTTCACTTTCGCACATGTTCTTTTAATTTTTGCGTCTTGTTTATCCTCAGTTAGTAGCGTGAATTTTTTTACTGGTAAAAATGAGTGGTGTGAAACGAAAACGAAGAAATGTTTTAAATGTTAAACAAAAATTAGAAATCCTTTAAAAACTTGATAATGGAGAATCAGTTCGTACTGATGCAGAAGATGTACTAAATGAGGGAAATACAATTTCTCATTCTGCTGCTCTACAATCTGTGGAGACTTTGTTAGATTATATGGGACAAAAAGGATTTGATTACGGTGACATTACTGCGGCTCGTAAAATATGTGTCGATATACGACAAGAAATGAACAAACAGCAGAAGCAAAGACGCATAACAGATTTTTTAAGCAGTAAATGTTAAAAGGAAAATTCCTAATTTGATGTTACACAGCATGCAAATGTAAGTAATTTTAATATTTTTGTACCGATGTTGATTTTTTCTTTAATAAAAAGGAGTTTTCGGATTATCCGTGTTTTTTATTCTCCGTGCGATCCCTTCCGGTGATTAACCCGGATAATCGGGAGTGCACTGTATTTATTTGTACACCATAAAAAAAAGGACGCTGCAAATAATTTTACATGAATTTTTAAATCACTGCTTTTATTTATGTTAATATATTCGCTATAGCAAGCATGCCGGGACGCTCTTTGTTGCCTTTGTCGAAGAGGAAGAGCATCTCGCCACGCTCCCGTTCTTTCTACGAGATACGGCGGGCATGCCGAGACGCTCTAATTTCTATAAGTTTTAAAAAAGTCAATCCAGATCAAAATTTACTAGAAAATAACCCGGTTATTGCAAAGTATAGCCAAATTGGCTGCTGTAGCGAAGCTGTCAGGTGTTATTTACATTATAAACTGGTAATTAGCATTTTAATTAACTGAATTTTTCCCACGTCTATCTTTCAGTGCCATGCATTAAAAAAAAAAAATGCACAGCTCGAAATTATTCCAAAACTCAATATTGATGAAAAGGTTGAATGACAAGGTTGGTGTAATGTAACGACAAAAGTTCGAGAAAATATCGATTTTTTTTTTCTGGGAACTTTTTTCACAATTCAGAAATTATATAATCATTTGTTGCCCAGTATTTTTCATATCAGTGCATAAAGTCATATGACTGTGACGCCATGTGAATTCACTATATTAAATAATCAACAGGAGTTTTTTCACGAAGGGAATGGGTGTCACACAATCAGTAGCTGCTCGACAGTTTCGAAGCCAGAAGTGCAGCAATAAATACTTCTCCAGAGAAAAAAATTTAAACAAAATTTTAGTAAAAGCAACTGACTTTACGCATACCAAATTTTAAATTGTAATTATTTTAATTTGTATTTTTAAAAATCGTCAACATATTTTTTTTCCATGTGTGCTTCTATTGGGGCATCATGAAAATGAAACCAAATAATAATGAACTAGAATAAGAATTAGAGAACCACACCGACTTAGCCTACTCAGAAGGGTGTAAGACCTGCAATAATAATAATAATAATAATAATAACGACGAACAGCTGCGGGGGGGGGGGCGAAGAGAGCCTTGAATGGGCGGAGAAGTAGAAACGGAGAAAAGAAAATCAATTGGCCGGACGCAAGACCAGAGTTACTAAAATTCCAGCTACGCTCAAGAGAAGAAAGTTGCTTTTCACCTTCCGATGTGTCACTTAACTATGCGCAGTGAGCGAATTTTGATTCTTTCCTGTGCTACTCGGTGTGCAGCCCCATTCTGAGCTTCTCCAACTTGTTGATTTGTTTTCTGTCTTCTTTTTAAATATTTTTTTCCTCATTTTGATTGATTATCGAGCTACTCATGCGAAAAAGCGAAAATATAAGTTTTTAAAATAATTTCAAGGGGATCTGCAGGTCTGCAATCCTAATGGACGACCGCCTGTGCATATGCTGATGGTAAACTCTGTAACAGGTACACAAATGATTTAAGAAAAATCTAGCAATTTCCAACAATTTTACAGAAGAAACCATACGGTGAATAAGCAGAAAAGAAAGAAAAATGCAATAAATTAATAAAATTAAAAAAATTTCAAGAATATTTTTAAATTGTTGTGAATTATTATTAAAACCATAACGTGAAATCCTTTTAAAAATTGTTTACCACAATTCACACTTTTTATTGTCTTTCTCGGTAACAAAGAGCATCTCCACACGTTCCTCATTCGTTTTACCAGGTTCTGCGAGCGTGCCGAGGCGCTCTCATTTCTACATACAGGGTGCGCACTTAAATAAGGGCCACCCCTCTGAACTTCAGAACGACGACAACTATAGTCATGACAGTAGTGTCTACATACAGTAAAACGTCTATTCGCTATTCGATGAGACCACTTACAGTGCCACCTGGTAGCAAACTCAGGAGTTAGCATTCCCATCTCGAAAACGGTAAAAAATTATGGAAGAATGTCAATTACAAAGTTGTAGAGCGTTATTGATTTAGTACAGGGATGGCGAACCAATGGCACGCGATACAATATTTTGGGCACGCCACCGATCACAAAGTTCACTATGAAGCATATTAAGAATGAACGCGAGTGACTCTACGCTACGGAGTGTTCGGGCGCGGGGCGGCTGCGGCGGGCATGAAAAACAATCCCACTATAGACGCCTATGGGGAGTGTTTTCGATGCCAATATTTGGCGATATTTCGCTTTTTTGCCGAGAAATGTTTTGTAAATTTTTTCTATTTCGACGACGACCGAGAGGTGCAATCTATTATAAGAAAGTAAACATTTCTACTTTGTAGTTTTTTGTGTGTGACTTAAAGTAGAATGGATTCCTTCTTGAGTGTCTTAAAGTTGAAAATAATTTGTTATTAGTTGTTAATTGTAAATAAAGATGGAAGGTTTTCAAAATACGATGAAGAAAAAACTCAGTTTCGCGCCAATCAAAGTAAACACGGAAACCCTAGCAGGTACAATGATCAACAACTTGGCGTGGTAAAAGACATTCCCACAGGGTCTATAGTGGGATTGGTTTTTATGCCGGCGGCGGGCAGGAAGCACGCTCGTTTGTTATTGTAGTTACATCGTGGACTACAATTGCTAATGACGCATAGTTTGTTTACGCATAGCATAATAGTCAATTTCGTTGACACAACTGTATTTTAAAGTTCATTTGTGTTATATTTACTATATTATGTTTAACTGTTATTTAATATGGCTAGTTCAGCAAAAAACAAAAAGTGTGCAAGATAGTAAGTGAATCAGAGAATTTCAAACTTGGTGGACTGAGAAATATGGCATGATTAGTAAAGGCGACAAAGCGGTGTGTGTTTTATGTTCTGGAACAGTGGTATATAGAACATCGTCTGTAAAACGGCATTTTGAAACAAATCACAAATTCGTTAGTCAAAAAAGCGAACCAGAGCAAAAGTAATTAATTGCAAGTGCAATGAAAGACAGAAATAAACAGTCGACGTCTATGATTAAATATGCTGGCAAAAATTGTCATACGAGCGCGGCAAGTTACTCGGCTGCAAATGTCATTGCTCGGCATAGTAAACCTTTTCAAGAGGGAGAGTTTTTGAAGGAAGCCTGGTTAGCATTCGCGCCCTCACTTTTTGATGATTTCGATAATAAAGATAAGATAATTCAGCGCATCAAAGATACTCCTCTATCCAGAAACACAATAAAGGAAAGAATATTAAAACTGGCCGGAAATGTAACAGATCAACAAAAAATTGACATTAACTCCGCTCCTTTTATATCGCTATGTCTTGACGAAAGCACTGACGTCACTAAATCTGCACGTTTAGCTGTTTTTGCTCGATATTGCGTAGGAAACGTCATCAAGGAAGAATTAATTGCGATAACATCGTTGCTAACAGCTACAAAGGGCACAGATATTTGTACGGCTGTTAAAAATTCGCTTGATGAGAAAGAAATTGACTTGAAAAAAAATGTTTCAGTAACAACTGATGGCGCTCCAAGTATGGTGGGCAAAAAAAATGGTTTCATAAGTTTATTTCAAACAGACGTAGGATATTCTATTCTTGAATTCCACTGCATCATTCACCAACAAACCTTGTGTGCTAAGAGTGGTTTAACATCTTTTGATAATGTAATGGCGGTAGTCACAAAAATAATCAACCTCATTTCGTCGCAGGCTTTAAATAAGCGAAAGTTTGATGCTTTTTTGGATGCAGTCAACTCGATGTATAATGGCTTACTGATGTATAATAATGTTCGCTGGTTGAGACGCGGGAACGCACTTCAAAGATTTGTTGATTGCTTGGAAGAAATCAGATGGTTTCTGTAAAATGAGGGGAAAATTGAACAATATCCGCAGTTGTTGGATGTTATGTGGCTTTCAAAATTGATGTTTTTTACAGACATATGCCAACGTTTCAATGAATTGAACGTGAAGATTCAAGGCACAAATAAAGCAATTATTGCCATGATAGATCTCATTCGCGCTTTTGACGCTAAACTGCATGTTTTTAGGAACGATATTATTACAAGAAACTACAAGTATTTTCCAAACTTGAAAAAAAAAATATCAACGATTTAGATATACATGAGAAACCAGGCGAAGAAACAGTCACTAAAGAATTTATTTCTGTAACTGATTCTTCAATCAATAAATTTTCAGCGAGATTTTCTCAGTTCAAAGAATTATCGGAAACACTCAAGTTTATTATGTACCCTCATGTGACTTCATTTGAAAAACTGAACTTGTCCCAAATCGATTGGTTGGAAATTAAAGAATTTGAAATGCAGCTGATTGATTTCCAGTCTAGTTCAATATGGATTCAAAAATTTATTGAAACAAGGAAAGAGTTGGAATTAATTGAAACAGAAAGATTGACAAGCAGTAAAAATGCCAATAACAAAATTTTGGAAACATGAAATTCGTTACCAGACACATTTAACTGTTTGAAGAAGCTGGCTCGTGTTATTTTAACCATATTTTCATCTACCTATGCCTGCGAGTCATTATTTTTAGAGATGAATAACATTAAAAACTCGCTTAGAAACCATTTGACAGATGACTCCAGTTCAGCATGCATTCTGCTAAAAGTAACATCTTACAACCCTAATATAAGTTATTTGTCATCTAATCTGCAACAACAGAAGTTACACTAATGTTACTTTAATTTGAATTACGCGTATAACTGAGACATTGCAAAATGTATTTTTTTGTAGTAAATAAAGAGTTTTGAGTTGATAGTATTCAGTATTATTATTTTCCCAATAATCACGAAGTCAAAATTATTTGACGGCACGTCTATGACCTCATTAAACATTTTTTTAGAAAAAATGGCACGTTGATACATAAAGGTTCGCCACCCCTGATTTAGTACATAAAGATGCCTTGTGTATATTAATACTAAGAAAAGAACGCTCAAAATGCAGATTTGATTATTCTCGATTTCCGAAACTGTGACGTCACAAAACGGGTTTCAAAGAGAAAAAAACTATTAGTTATCACAAGATACCTTTATTTTCGGTATCCAGAGTGCTCTTCGTCCTCTACAATACAGATATGAGCTCTTGGTTGAATTTCACTTTGCACGCGTTTTAGCATATAGTTGGGTGCACTAGCACAAGCAGCAGTAACACGTCATCGAAAGTCCTGCAATGCTGGCGGAAAGGTCACATACACCAGCTGTTTGAGTTATTCCCACAGGAAAAAGTATAATGGGGTCATTTTTTTGTCCGAAAAATAACATTTTCTCTTTCTGTCCATTTCTTGTGACGTTACAATTTCGGAAAATGAGTACAAACAAATGTGGATTTTAATGTTCTTTTCTTTGTATTAATATGTACAAGTTGTCTTTTTGTTCTAAATCGATAACGCTCTACAATTTTGTGATTGACATTTCCCCCCTATTTTGTACCGTTTGCGAGATAAGACCGCGAACTCCGGCGTTTACCACCAGGTGTTGATGTAAGGGGTCATGAATATAGTTGCCGTCGTTCTGAAGTTAAGTGGGCCCCCTCTATATTAGGGCGAGCCAAAAAAGTCGAAGTTTTTTAGATCTTTTCGAGGTAGTGCGGAAAAGTTGCGAACTCCCATCATTAAAAAGTGTGCAAAATCTTATAACTCTGAATTGATATCTTCTGTCGCCTCAATGGGCAGACTTGTTAACTTTGGAGGCACAGACTACGTAGATCTCATTGACTGGCAAGCTTGTCATGTCACGCAGCCTCCAGTTCTCAGATAAATCAGTCTGAAGATGATACAGGACGATGTGCCAATGGACGGCTGGGACTTGATTAAATTTCCTTCACACACACAAGCAGTTCAGCAAATTGTGAAACTCGTCACTGAAGCCTCCAGAAAAACCAGCGAGAGTGGCCTCCCCTTAAACTTTCTCGTATACTTTTCAAACATTTGTCATTTCCCTTCCCCCTGCGTTGATAAAAAGTTCGAACCAACTGTAATCCAGAATGCAATGACTATCAGAAGGTGTTTCATTGTAGATTATAGTGATAGTAAAATATTGAGGTGAATAATCATATTCAAAAAGATGCGTATCTATTAAAACTTCGCAATATTTTTTTTTTTTATCAAACTCTAGCAATGCGAGTTCCGCGTGCGGAGAAGAAAACGAATGAATAGCTTGCGCATGCGCAGAGATTGCTTCCAATACGGAAGTAAAACGAGACGCCCTAAATGCTTGTTTCCTTACAAAATCTCGCCGCCAGAATTGGTTTTTGGCAAACTGCCAAGTTTTCGGAGCATCCTTTCTTTGCACAGGCATTTACGCATGCGCATAGAATTGAACAAGTATGCTATCATACAGACAGACAGACAGACAGTCAGCCTGTTGACGGATTTGGCCCAAAATTTTAGACGGACCTACATTCATGACGATAAAACTGTGTAC
This sequence comes from Araneus ventricosus, assembly GCA_013235015.1. Lineage (NCBI taxonomy): Eukaryota > Metazoa > Arthropoda > Arachnida > Araneae > Araneidae > Araneus > Araneus ventricosus. The sequence goes on along the minus strand of BGPR01017594.1, from coordinate 13,789 downwards.
CAAATTTTATCCATCTGGCCTTTCAAGTTTTTGAGTTATAGCGTTCGCATGACCTCGAACATACATACAGACAGACTTCCCGTTGACGGATTTTGTCCAAAATTTGATAGAAACCTACAAATTATGTTTAAAGACCACATACCAAATTTCATCCCCGTAGCTCTAATAGTTTTCGAGTTATCGTGTTCACAGACACACACACAGACACACACACAGACACACACACAGACAGACATAATTCCAAAATTGTGTTTTTCGGAATCAGGGAGGTCTAAAACGTGGAGATTCGTCAAAATCTCGAGTTCGAATTTTTTGACGATTACAATACTTTCTCTTTGTATACTTCGTGTACGAGAAAGTAAAAATTGGACCACAGAACAGGGATGGATTTATCAGAGCTACACTAGAATCCAGAAAGCAAATGTTACAATTTGAGTCCAAAAAAGATTACAAAAAATAGTGCTTTTGTAATTTTGTATGTTTAAAAAGGTTGAATAAAGTTTCTATTCGCAGTATAATGAGGTAAGTAAAACGTGTATTTATTTAAAAAATCGCCTTAAATTTCCAAAATTCTGCGCCGTTGAGGCGGCAGAAGATATTAACCCATAATTCTAATATTTTGTAAAGATGTTGCTGTTAATAAATAGTAACTTTTAAGCACGCCTGCAAACCAATCAACTAAATCTGTGATTTTTTATTAATTTTTGAATTTTGACCATTTTTAGTCCAATTTTCTCAACTTTCTGCCCATTGAGGCGACAGAAGATATCAATTCTGAGTTATAAGATTTTGTACACCTTTTAATGATGGGATATCGCAACTTTTCCGCACTGCCGCGAAAAAATCTAAGAAACTTCCACTTTTTCGGCCCGCCTACTGTACATGCTAAATAAAAAAAAAATCAGTCTAGATGAAAAGTTATTATAAAATAAGCTGGTTATTGCGAAGTATATCCAATATGGCCACAGCAGTGAATAAGTTAACGATCAGATTTTTGTGCCAATACCGTACGTCTTTATGCATAAAATTATGCCTCTGACATTATTTATGTAAATAAGGTCGCAACAACTTCGGATTGGTAAATTTAACCAGAAAATAATAGAGAGGCATATATTTGTATTGATACTGCCCGTTTTCCCAAAAAATGCGAAAGATGGTTGCATAATTTAGTGAGCAACATTAAAAAGAACAAGTCAGGACCGACGATGAAATTTAAATGCCAACGGGTCCAATTATTTTTGTCCCAGACGTTTGTTTCTTACACACAGACCGACCAAGAAATTTATACAAAACCTTGTAGAGGGACGAGACTCATGTTTATGTGGAATGCCGTTGCTGAAGAATTAATTCAATTTCAGGAACCATTTTTATCAGATGGCTAAGTTCCACGACACAGTACATTAAAAGGTACAAGACGCAAGACAGAGAACAACACAAGACAAGTACACAGAAAAGAAGAGAGAGAGGCATCACGGGAAAAAACCGGATGGCTCTAGCAGCGCCATCTAGGAGAAGGCAGTGAATTGTAACCGCTACAACCTTCAATTATCAACATTACGTTTATTTATTCTTCCAGTATTAGATGTACATAATTAAGGGGTCTTTGAAAGTGAATGTCAGAAGAAACTACGCATGCGCGCGCCAATTTTGTTCAGTAAGGAAAAAGTAGTTGATGGGAAATGAAAAATGGTACAAATATTTGGGTGAAAAGAGCGATGCTTTTAATGAAACTACTTTACATTGTACTGAAACAATGGGTAGTGCAATAAAAATTGAGATTATGATGAGTTTAAATCCTTGTTAACTTAATATGGACATAGAAAGTTGTATTGTATAAAATTACTGACAGCCATCTTGCGTTGAATCGTAGTTGAAAATAAATTAAAGTTTTGATTTCTTGATAATTACTTTGTTTATTTTGCTGCATTAGGATACTGATAAGGTACCAAAAATTGAGTAACATTAGTGGCCGTGTATATTTACATTTTTACACATCATATTTTAACTCGTTCACAGTTTTGTTTATAAAGAAAAACAAATATCAGCTTTTGCCAAAACTTACAAAATAGTGAGAAAATAATATGTTCATAAATTTAAAGTACGTATTCTACGTTTCATTCGCTTTTGCTAATCTATAGCGACCTGTATATCCGTTTCAGTGCTACAGTATTGGGAAGAAAATACTATTTTTACCAGAAGACACTGTACAATATTTGTTTCTCTCAGCAGTGATAACTGAATCTTCAAATGGTTCATAAATTAGACCGATATTATTTAAGAAAGTGAAGTTGGCACCGACTGGATTCAATTAAGCTACATAACACGGACAACTACTTGAATCCATTAGGAATGTTCGTCTAGACCAGTGGTGCGCAAACCATGGGTCGCTAAATACAAAGAAATTTATTTGACAATAAAAAAATAAATAGCTTTTCTTCAAAAAAACATGTGAGATTTTCTTCAAAAAACAGAGAGGTTGCGAAAAAATTTTACACAAAGTGAATGAGTGGTTGGGAAATGAAAATAGCTTGCGCACCACTAGGCAATTACAAAACAGGTACATAGCCACTAAAAGAGCATGGGTTAAAATGTCTATCACAATTTAAAACTTAACATGACTTGTTAAGGGAATCGAGGACATAAAATTATACATAAGTGATTCAATTGAAATTACACTCTTGGTCAACAAGATGGACGCCTAGTTCATTAATTATAAAGTCACCCGTTTATTCTTTAACAACAGAATTGTTGTTACTAATCTGACGGAGTCAGACCAGATCAAGGAATCCGTTGACTTTGATGAAATCAATCACTAAAAGGGGTGAAGAATAAATTTCTTCCCGGTCAAGTCCTAGACATTCCAAAATGTGTTTAGGTGATGCTTGGTGTTGCTGGCATTTAGGGCAGAGAGGGTAGGTCTTGTTGCCCTCGGAATATGGCTATGAAATACATTAGAAACAGTAAAACCGACTTTTGTTGCCAAGTTCTCCATTCATCACAACTAAATAAGAGAAAATAAAAAGTTGTGCCACTCTGAAAAATTTTACACTGTAGAGTTCACATAAAATAAATATTTACTATCATTTTCATAAATTTTAACAGTACATCAGAAAATAGCACCAATACCGCATTAATTTAATCGCAGATCATTGCCTCTGACGGTAATTAGGCAAATTAGGTGGCAGAAAACTGAGATTGGTGAATTTAATCAGCAGCGAACATACGAAAAGCGTATATTAATACTTATTTCCAAAAATGCGAAAGCGAGTTGCATAATTTAGTAAGCAACTTGAAAAAGAACAAGACAGGACGACCGAAGGCGAATTTTAAATGCTCGCGGATCCAATTATTTTTGCCACCGGCATTTGTTGCTTGGATCGACCAAGAACAGTAAAAGAAATTTATACAAAGTCCCAAACCTTCCATTACTAACACTGAGTTCATTTATTCTTCTAGTGTTAGATGTTATCGCTGTAAATAGTTAAGGGCTTTCGAAAGAGAATGCTTTGATTGTCAGCAGAAACAACACACGGGCGCGTCGATTTTGTTGAGTAAGGAACAAAGTCATTGATGAGAAAGGAAAAATGAAATGATGAAAATCTCTTAATGAAGCTTATCTACATTGTGTTGAAACAATGGGTAATGCAGTAACTGAGATGGTAACGGGTTTTAATCCTTGTTAATTCAATATGAATGCGGAAAGTTGGATTATACGAAATTACTGACAGCCATCTTGTGTAGGATCGTAGTTGAAAAGGATTTTAAGTTTCGATTTGCTGATAATTGTTTTGCTTATATTTGCTGAATTAGGCTGCCGTAGAATAATGAATAAGTATAAAAAATGAGTAATATTAGTGGTCGTATATATTTATATATATCAGGTTTACTATTTTATCACACTCGCAATTTTGTTCACAAAAAAAGTTTATCAACTTCTACCAGAACTTACAAAATAAGAACAACAAAAAATATTTTCATCAATTCTATACGTATTCTATATTTCCATTATTTAATTTTCCAATCTATATCGAAAAAAATATATATATTTCCACACTGGTGAAAAAAATGCTATTTTTACCAAAAAACATTCTAGAATTTTTATTATATTTGTACAAAGCTATAAAGTCGTTTCCCTGATATCCTAATCTTGGCGACAAACTTGGCTATAAATTTGGCGACAAAAGGAATTTTCTAGAAGGATCTCGAACTTCAAACTTAGTTCTACTGGCTTCATGAACTTTCTGGAGATTACGTCACTTCCTGTTGAAAAATTATAAAAGCAAGCTCTCAAGCCAAGAAGAGTTAGTTGGATTTTGATCAGCAAGCAAGCTGGTGAGCTCACAAGAAGCCTTTGAGCGCTGCGTCGAGATTTAATGGTAATCTCTGTTGTGAATTCTTACAAGTGCTGTTTTAATACTTGTGTTGTGTTTTTTTGCTTAAAATATTTGTAAAACAAAGAGCTTTACTTTTTTTAATCCTGCTTATTGGACTGCATTCACGCACACCCCACAAGTCAATTTTGTCACAATATTCAACAGTGATAAGTGAATCCTTAAGGTGGTTCAGAAATTAGACCAACATTATTCAATGGCCATTTATTATTCCATTTATTATTAAACTACAAAACATTGTTATGAAATATACTAGAAACAGTAAAATGAACTTGCATAGCCAAATTTTCCAATAATCAGAAATAATATGACGTAATAAAAATCATTACTCTTCTGAAACATCTTCACATCGAGCAGCTCAAATAAAATTAAAATAAATGTTTACAAAGATTTTCATAAATTTTAATCATATTTCTAAAATCTAAAAACAAATTCAATTAAGGATCATTAGAATATTTCTCCAATATCTAATGATTTAACCACAGAGCGATGCCACTGACAGTAATTACGCAAATAAGGTGGCAACAAACTAAGATCGGTAAATTTAATCAGCAACAAAATAAGAAAATCGCATTTTAATACTGACGCAACGTTGCCAGATCTCCAAAAATGTGAAATCTGGTTGCATAATTTAGTCACCAGCATCAAAAAGAACAAGACAGGGTCGAAGATAAATTTTAAATGCTAGAGGATCCAATTATCTTTGCCACCGACATTTGTTTCTTCCACACAGACCGACCAAGAACAGTCCAAGAAATTTATACTAAGTCTTAAACCTTCAATTACAAACTTTGCTTTTACTTATTCTACTAGTAGCAGATTTTGTCGTTGTAAATAATTAAGGAGGGGAGCCTCGAAAGAGAATGCTGTGATTGTCTGAAGAAACAACACACGCGAACGTCCCAATTTTGTTGAGTACCGAACGAAGTAATTGATGAGAAATGAAGCAATATTTAGGTAGAAAGAGCGATACTTTTAATGGAGCTTATTTACAATGCGGTGAAATAATGGGTGGTAGAATAATTGAGATGGCAAAGGGTTTAAATTCTTGTTAATTCGATATGGAAGTGGAAATTTGGATCGTATAGAACTATTGACAACTTCTTAAAGCTCATCATCATCGTAGTTGAAACTATTTAATGGATTAATATGCTGATAATTGCGTTGTTTACATTCGCATTATGAGGATACTAAATAAGCGTCGAAAAATGCTGTGTAATATTAGTATTCCTGCGCTTATTAGTATAGTTACCATATTGGGTTTTCCATTTCACCAAACAAAGTATGAACTTTAATTCTTTTCATGAAAACGATTTACCAGCTTTTAAACAAATTTACGAACACATGATAAAGAAATAAATTATTTTAATAAATAAAAGCCTTGAATTTATTTTGTTTCTCAAAACATTAGTGAGAAAACATTCACTGAACTTAATTCGATTCACAATGCTATACAACTCAGACAATCAGCACGTCAGAAAGACGATTAAAGATTTTTTAAAATTTACAATTTGGAAGCGGGGAAACGTGAAAATACGTTTTTCTCGAATTATCCAACATCAAAATTTTAATTCAAGAATATAACTTACTTTCCAGTTTAGATAAGTTAGACATGTTAATCAGGGGTCGATCCAGACTTTTTTTAGGGACACATTTTTGTGAAGAATAAAAATTATTTTTGTGAAAAATAAATTTTGCAAAAAATATTTTTTTGAAAAAAATTTTTATTATTCAAAACCTTCAATTTTAGCAATCATATTTCTATATTTTACGTGAATTTGAGTATTGTGAAGGGGCCGCAAGACGGCCCCAATTTTTGCCTGGATCGAAACCATGTTAATAGATGTCTGAAGAAAACGTTGATATTTTCTTTTATGGTATATGCATCGTGTCTAGAGCAGCGGTTCCCAACCTTTTTGGTTATATGGCCCACCTGTTGTGTAAAAAATATTTTGAGGCCCACTAAACTAAATATGCAAGTGAAAAAGTACAAACACATATAATACATACATACATACATATACGTGTATATATTATGCACGTATATGTCAGTAATGAGTCGAGGTAACTGTAAAAGTGTTAAAAATGTATTCTTTATAAATAAAAGAAACTTTATTGTTATTACTTAGCTGTCACAATGAAAGAAAACTCAAAAACAAGCGGTCAAGATTCAAAATTTTAAAAAACGCTCAATGGGTTTTTTGACATTGTTTGTCGCCCACGAGAGATTCAATACCTGGATTAAAACTTGACAGTTTCAGCCTCAAGTCACTTTCTACATTCAGTTTTGTTTGTTCAAAAACACTGAAGTTGTAAAAGCATGTTCACGCAGATGTGTGGTCGAGAACCCCATCAAATGTCTCAGTGCAAATTAAGCAATTGCTGGATAATGTTGGCGAACATTTATCCAGAACGGCACCAATGATATTATTCTAGAAAACGATTTTAGAGTCGTCGCATGATAGTTCAACTAACGAGTCTTCTTTATTTGATGGTACTTTCACTTTCTTTACCCCCGACTTCGACCTGTGACTAGTGTTCCGCGGTCCACCAATAAGCTATCCTCGGCCCATAGGTTAAGAACCGCTGGTCTAGAGCAGGCGCAGTTACGGATCCTTTTTTTATTTGAGCTCCCATGTAATTTGTATCCCGCACACAATATGTTAAACGCCTACCTGCATGCACATACATCGCACACAATCATTCCTATTAAAAGCTGAAGGTAAACGTATGTATCCATGCCCGGCTATCTTCTCACGAACCACCGAATGCTGAAATGAGCCAAAAGTACCAAAAGATGGGAAATAATCCAAGGAATCAATTTTGACCATCGAAATTCCGAAATTATAATTAGTTAAAAAGATATTAATTAAAAACGTCAAATGAGTGAATTCACCACGAATTCTTTTTTACCCTATTATTAGTTTTCACATCCGGTGTTGCTTTTTTTTTGTTATTTAGCGGAAGTTGGTATTTCTTTTTTACCGAGCTTCTGTGTTTGGATTTATTAACATTGGGAAAAAAATTTTTTGTTTTTTGTTTCTTTTTTTTGTATTAAGGTGTTCGCAACGTTTGTTGGGGAAAGTAAGTGACTATTTGTTGATTGCTGAGAAAAATGGAACCAGGGGCATATGAAAATACCCCCCATATATGACCTTGGGATCCATATATGGGGGTATATGGATCCCAAGGTCTCAAGTGACCTCACTTCTCTCCGCCCGGAAATATCCTATTATTCGAGATAGACCGTGCAACGCCGGGCCACACAGCTAGTAAGAAATGTTTAATTAGTACTCAAGATATACGATAAAGGTATGATTTCAGTTCTAACTTTTATAATACGTGTTTAAACTCCATTATTGCTTTCAATATTATGCAATAATATACTAGCATTATCTTAAAAAAAATATTAAACTTGTTACTTTTAAATGAATTTGTATTAATAGCATTAAATTTTTTTAATCAAAGTCGTTTAGTAAAATTTCAATAATACGATTTTTCATTTTAAGTAGTTTGCTGTGAGTCCCTTGAAGGACGCGTAAACGATGCTTTACTACATATATTTCAGCTTCTTAATTTACTTTTTCTCTGAAAATTAATTTCTTCATGAAGTAAGAATATTTCGATAATAATGATCATTTAATTATCACCAGAATCCGTTGCTTTATTTATTTGTAAATTTCGAATCATATTCCATAAGACAAACTGTTGCATTAACGCCAAATTTTATTTATTCGCAAAACTATTTGCAAAGCTTATTAGGTTTGCTCACTCCTACTTCTTTATCGCACCCATCGATGGGAAAGCGAGATGGCATGCAATGGTCGTCAAGTTAATGCAATTTCAACACGACGGAACAGTATTACATAACTCCAGCTCTATCAATATCGTTCTCCACAATCTTTGCAGTGGCGCGGAGGAAGAAGTCAACTGCTTCACATGTGAATTTTGTAACTAATATTCTTAAATTGTCACATAAAATAGTAATGATTTCAACTTTCCCACTGAAAATCGAGTTTCCCTAATTTGCCATAACGTTAACATGTGTACCCGGTTTCACCCCACTAGTGGGGTGAAACCGGGTAGTTTGACTTTTTGGATAAAAAAAATCATTGATAAAAAAGTAATGAAACAATGACTTTTCTGGTAAGGTACATTGTACTCCGACAAATAATGCATATTTTCATAAAATTTGACAAGCTCTATGTCGAATATTTTAGCTCCAATAGACCTCCGAACCTTAGCTACCCGGTTTCACCCCCACTTCTGACTCCAGTGTTACAAAACAGTACTCCAGTGTTTTCTGTGGCTGTATAGTGTAAAGAGTCCAACACGCAGGGTAATGGAGAACGAAGGTTTATTCACAAATATGCAGGAAAACACGTATCACAGGTACAGGAAACAATAGATCTTGCACAGATTAGCAACGTGAACAGACAACAATTCACAGGTAATAAAAGTTCAGCACTTTGAGATTTAGCAACACAAACAGTCAGCAAATAACTAATAACGACAATAACAGCACTTTCAATAGCGCTCAGCTCACCGGCTTCCTAGCTCGCACTGCGGACGTCGTTCCCAATCGATCACCTCTACTCCCTCTCATCCAAACGCTGTCCCTATATATTCTCTCCGACAGGCCATGACGTCACATGGAGTTTTCTCGTATATTCGAGCGTATTCCCTTTCCTAATACAGATATCGAGAAAAGGGTCGCATTTTCTGGAATCATCTATTTGTCGCCGAGGTCAGGGGTCCCGGAAAGGCCGATGCCCATACTTATTCCTGTAAAACTCCCTCCCCATCTATAAGCCTAGCTAAGCAGGAAAGCGACATTACGTCTTTGCGATAATATATATATTCCGGAGTGTAGACACTGCAGAGTGCCGATTATCCGTGCGAAATCATCTGGTATCATTTTAACATTAACTATTTACAACAGCTTTAAAAACTTCTTATGATTGCACAGCGAACGTGCGTCAATCTAGTATGAATAAAATCAATTCAATTCATTCACGAACCGTCAGAATATTGCCCCAAAACAACCTTCACTTAATCAGAGATTAAATTAAGGTGGTTTGCCTGAGACGGTAATTAGGCAAATAAGGTGGCAACAAACTGCGATCGGAAAATTTAATCAGAAACGAAAATTCGAGAGTTAAATATTAATACCGACATTCCCTGTTCTCCCCAAAAATGCGAAAGCTGGATGCATAATTTAGTGAGCAACATAAAAAAAGAACAAGACACAATCGACGAAGAATTTTAAATGCAAGCGGATCCAATTATTTTTGCCCCCGACATTTGCTTCTTGTACACAGATCGCCCAAGAAATGTATACAATACCCCAAACCTTCAATTACAAAGATTACATTTATTGATTCCTGAATACTGGATACCGTTTCTTAAATAATTAAGGGGTTTTTGAAAGAGAATGCTTTGATTCTCTTGAAGAAATCACACACGCGTGTCCCAATTTGTTGAGTAAGGAACAAAGTAATTGACGAGATGGAAGAAAAATTAAACAATCTTTTTGGAGACACCGGTGCTTTTAATGAAGCTTATTTGCATTGTTTTAAACAGTGGATGATGCAATAATTGCGATGGTAACAGGTTTTGGAAACTTGATAATTCAGAGCGGATACAGTCGGTTGGATTCGATGGCCCTACAGCTAATTTCTAAACCATCAGAAATATGCATATTGTAGTGTCATATAAAAATGCAGCCGAGAAATTAGGCAACATTTCTTTTTTAATTTAGTTTGTTAATGACACACAGGACTAGCACGACATAAATAGACAAACACACAAATACATTTAACATAAAAGATAAGAAAATTATACATTACAATTCTTATTATTCCGAGTAATGGCCACACAAAAACCATATCAGACCCTTCATTCTCTCAGAGGGAAAAAACGCAACCAACCACGCTGACGACCGGCCGCCAACTGAACTTTATACGGAACAGTCTTGTGCCGCGCCATCTACCGCAGGCAACAGCAACTATGAAGTCCAATTCCTTACAATATACTTCCAGTTGGAAAAATACTTTAAATGACGTAAAGAATTATATTTTGTACTTTTTGAGAACATATATGTGGCGCACCGTGCTACGCCATCTTACTCTGTTGTATATTAGCCAATATCCGCCTCCAGACATTGGGAATTCCTTTTGTCTAGTGGTTAGGATTTTCGGCTCGTAACCCAAAGGTCCTCAGTTCTATCCTACCGCCGCCAAATGCTGCTGAAAAAAATTGCGAAGTCAAAATTTTTATGCAGTTTCCCAGACCTATTAGTCATATTCAGTAAAATATTCTTGACACGCTAACATCTTAATATATAAAATTCAATGCCTGTTTGTTTGTATGTTTGAACTTTGTACATTTCCACACCTCTTGACGGATTAGAACGAAATTTGGTACGCATGTTCCTTAGTACCTAGAAGGATTAAATGCGCAATTAAAAAAGTTTCTAACTCCACCTAAAAGGGGGGGTTAAAAGGTTTATCGTTTTTCTGCCATAACTTTGGAACATATCGTCGCCAAAAAACTATTTTTACACCCTCTTAAAATTTGAAAAATTAGCTATACAGTGACACCTGTTCTATTTCTGTATGACTTTTTCTCTCATTTTTAATCAATGTTGAAAATTAATTTAAACACAATTTGTAAGTCAATGTCTTTTATTTATTCCAATAGCTTCTAATATGCAAAAGCTCCCGAGTGATTAAAAAGTTACATAGTTTTATATTTCTCTGTTTAATCAACGCGTGCTCTTAAAGTTAAATTGATTTCTGTGAATATTTTAATCATTGGTTTTGAGATCATGTGATTTTAGATCCTTAGATGTAGAAATGTATAAACAAAAATTAAAATTCGGCCAAATTGTTTTTAAATCCGCGTTGGCATTCCATCGAGTGCACACTCCATAATCAGGTAATCCATATTGTTGCGAAATGTCTTACTGTGGGTGTATGGTGTAAGCAGTCCAATACGCAGGATAATGGAGAATGAAGATTTATTTACAAATATGCAGGAAAACACGTAGCACAGATACAGGAAACAATGGTTCTTGCACAGATTACCAATGTAAACAGACAACAATTCGCAGGTAATAACAGTTCAGCACTTTGTTATCTAACAATACAAACAGTCAGCAAATAACTAATGACTAGTAGACCATAACTGCACCTTCAGTAGCGCTCAGCTCACCAGCTCGCACTGCGGGTGGAACTCCAAAGTAATTCGCGCTCAAGGTGATCCCAGTCAATAAAGACGCTCCTCTGATCTAAGCGCCGTCCTTAAAAATTCTCTTTGACAGGTCGTGACGTCACATGGTGTTTTCTCGTGTATTCCCTTTCCTAGTAGAAATATCGAGAAAAGGGTTGCATTTTCGGGAAACATCTATTTGTCGCCAAGGTCGCCAAATTTGTCGCCAAATCGCCAAATTTGTCGCCAAATCGCCAAAATGGTCGCCAAGGTCAGGGTGCCATAACTGTCGCTAAGGTCACTCCATGCTCTCATGAACTCTCTTCCCAACCATAAGACTCGCATTGCTGGGAAGCGACTTTCCATGTTTGTAACAATATGTTCTTAAGTTTAAGGTTTCTGGATTGGTTTTTAAAACGTATCAACGGATAAAAAAGAAATTTCCATTCGCCTTTGCATTTTTTAACTACAGGTTTATGGTCTCTCTTTTTTACTTGAGTAATATCTACAGTTCAAGAATTATTTTCCCCCACCGAACTCGTCTATATCTATATTTAGAACAACCTTCTCTGTGATCTCTAATTCAAAATAAATCGCATAACAAAATTCACTGGAAATATTTCTTCGATAAAAACAACGAAAAGAACATGAAGTAATAAATCTTCTTTCTAGTCACGGAAATAACTTTCAAACCACGCAACGCAAAATAAGCTAAAACGCCCTGTTACTAATGCCTTAACACAGATAGTGTCGAGAAAAATTGCAGGTTTCAGTTTTAGGAGCCGATTATATACAATCATATTATATTATGTTTAACCTTAAATATAGTACAAATAGCACATAGCTAAAAATGCCATGGAAAACGGCTCAAAGTTTCTATAATATAACTCTTACTCGGCGTCCTGGACAAGACCGCCAACTACGAGTTATCTTGTAGTTGCTAGTCAACGTGTTAAAGAATGTCTTTCGTCATACTGGGACAAAAACTACGCGAATATTCTCTCCTTAGCTTTCCCATTCTTGCAGGATACGGTGTGTTTTGTGTTTAACTTTGTCGTATAGTAAAGACAATCGATACAATATATACACGATTATTCCAGCACTAGTTGCAAAATAATTATTAAGTTTACAAAATAAGAATTGCAAAGATCAATACTGGATTGTTATTCGAATGAAATGATACCCATTATTCAAATTTTTAATGTTCTGCACAACTTAAAAACCGGCTCATCCATGTCTATATTTAGAGCAACCTCCTCTGTGATCTCGAATTCAAAATAAATCACATAACAAAATTCACTGGAAATATTTCTTCGATGAAAATAACACGAAGTAATAAATCTTCATTCCAGTCACTCAGATGACGGAAATAACTTTCAAACCACGCAACGCTCTAGTACAGCCTCATTAAAACGAGCCAAAACCCGCACAACAAGAGAAAATCTTGGCGAGATTTTTTTTTTATTATTTATTCCCTTGATTTTATTCCTCTCCAAAAATCTAACGCCCCAAACCGGGAAAGAAAGAAAACTACTCGAGAAGTGGTCCAATTTACATAATGCATCAATCAATTCTGAAAAGGAGAAGGGAGTAATTTAGAAGGGGTGCAGCAAAAGCAAAGGTTAAGAAAACATTCTTTTTTTATTCTTTTTGCAAAGAACCAAATTTAATGACCGATCAAACCGGGGCATTCTCTCCGTAAAAGCATGGGTCGTTAGTATGCAATTGTGTTAATAGATCCACGAAAAGAATAGTTAATGATTACTGTCCTCTCCAAGTTGTTTCTTTTGAGACCTGGCACATTAAGATTTGGAGATAGTTTATGAATACTTTGGAAATAAGTTTGGTTTCACATCGACGGAACATTTTACAGTTAATTTAAACAATTCTTCAAAAATGGAACATCTTCTATCGATGCTTTTAGCATTTTTCTTTCTTTGTTAACAAAAACTTTAGAATAAAGTGCTCGAAAATTTGTAAAATGGGAAGTGTAAAGATGGTAATTGTTATTGATGAATAAGAGTTGGAAATTTAGTAGTGGCAGCCATATAATTATAGCTGATACAACATAAGTACTTGCTTCAAATGTTTATAGTTCTTCGAAATAGTCACAACAGTTCTGTGCAACTTGTTATCAGCCACAACAGTTCTGTGCAACTTGTCGTCAGTCACAACAGTTCTGTGCA